>CACRXP010000812.1:9736-33842 GCA_902702965.1 Spirometra erinaceieuropaei
GTCGGTGGCGTAGTGCTCTGTGCAGGCAGTAGGTGTTCAGTCCTCGGTATGTCAGGATCCGTATCAAGAGTTGCTGACAGTTCGAACTTTCCGAACTCCCCACTTACTGTGTCCGTTCGGCTGCGAACTTGGTCCAGATGCCCACGCACAATTCTGCCATCTTCTTACTCTAATTCTACTATTTGCCCCTCGCTTGTTCGAACTACCGCTGGACACCAGTTCGTTTCGTGTTCCAGTCTCGTGTAGACACGTTCGTTAGGCTCGACGACTCGTGGTCGGGTGTTCACATCATATCGTGCTTTCATTTTCGTCTGTTTTGCAATTACTATCATGCGTTGATGGATTAAGCAGTTCGAGTAGTGTGCGCAACTGCCGCTTGAACATCAATTCTGCAGGTTAAACACCAGTTGAGTCGTTTGGTGCTATGCGATAGCTGAACAGAAAGCGTGACAACTTGGTGGCCAAGTCCACTTCCGTCAGTTGGGCTATTCCGTGCTTTATTGCCTGTACTGCACGCTCTGCGAGGCCATTAGAAGCAGCGTGGTACGGGGCAGTAGTTAAATGTCTAATTCCATTTTTCTCCATGAAATCTTTAAATTCTGCATTAGTAAAGGCCGGGCCATTGTCTGAAACGAGCATTTCAGGTATCCCAAAAGTAGAGAAAACGGTTCGCAACTTGTTGATTGTAGTCAGCGAAGAACAAGCCAGTGACTGCACAAAGCGGCGCGGAGGTAGAAAATACCGCCCTGCGAAGATCGACCCGAATCCGCAAACCTGTCAAACGTTTTCAGGACGAATCTTATTAGAACATTGTCTAACTATCCACTATTACCTTACTGTTCCCCCCCCCCTCCCCTCCTCCCCATGCGAACGGTCTAAGTCGGTATTGGTTCCCACTTGATGGAGTCGATCGATTGAGGCGTTGCAAATTGTGGACGGATAGTTCGGGGCGCTTCTAAAGTGCTCAGCCCACTGCCTGAGAACCTGCGACTTCTCTCCGAGGAGTAGCGGTGCGGTCTCTTTGATTGTGGGGCCGTGGACTGTTTTGATGGATGCGGAAAAGTTTTCCCTTTCATATCAGCCCGGAAACCGTTGGATTTTCTCGGTCTTGCAATCTACCCAAGCGTCCTGCATCACAAACAGCCTAGTCTGTCCCGACGCGAGCATTAAAGTCAAAAAGGATAGTCATCTTGTCCACCCTCAACACAGTCGCCAGGAGAGTGTGCAGGTCTTTAAACTTAATTTGACGACCATTTGTAAGTAAATTTTTGTATGCAAACTCAACGGGATTTAGCTGCCTTATTACATGTCATGAGGGGGACTACGCACAAATATACTTGAAGAAGCAGGTAAGCCATGGCATAGGCGTTTGACAAAAGAAAGCGTTTGCAGATGCCATGGAAATTGAGTGCTTATGTGCTAACCGGGCCAAAGTAAATCAAAGGGCAGTAAACGACCCTTAGAGGAGCCGTTGTATGGTGAGTGCCGACATGACGCAAGAATGCATGGCCACCCTGTTGAAAGGAACGAGTAACGGCGAGGGGGAGTAAAAACCGAAGGCTGCCTAATGCCTCATAATATATCCAGAAAATCACACTGGAACGACTCGGTTCACGTGGTTATATCAGTGTGCTAGGCAAAACTTAAAGGGCGACATCCTGTAGTTATGAGTTGATAATCTAAAAAAGACTCGCTAAAACAAATATAATAGTTAGTTATATATATTAAAACCAGTGGGATTACACAATCTCTCCCTACCAAAGCGTTCTTACTATGAGATATTTGACGTTTTCATGGAAAGAACGACGACCGACAAAATTATCTGGTTGACATGAAAAACTACTATGAATCTCCATTTCCACCGAAGTGTGCCAGCATAGTTAGTAGATGACGACGGCAGCTGGTGCATAAAAGGTGAGGACCGATCAACAAAGGGGGCGTGGGTATGATCGGCCGAACGTACGCACAACTGTAGCTAAAATAGAACAACACAAGAGTTTTGATGAGAAAAGGAAAAGCGAATATTTCTGTAGCTTCTATCTGAAGCTCGCATGCTATGGCAGATGTCAATCCCAAATTAGGATTTTGTGGGTTGCCAAGGTTAAAGTAACGCTATTTTGCCGGTCGCCTGGGATCACAAATTAGTCAGTGTTTAGTAAGTTGCGCACGTGCATATGCCAGTTTACAAGTCTAGGATGTGTTGTTAGCTGGTTTCATGTAATATATGTTAGCAAAGTCCCCAAATAATTCAGACATTCAGAAGGCCTGTACTGGAAACATCAGAAACTTGCTTTCACGACCACTATTGATCACTGCAATTACAGATTACCCGCTGTGTATATACTGCTAACTAATGACGCAAAGGGCGGACTTTATGCAAAAATCCGACGCGATCATATATGCCAATGCATGCCAGCAGGTCTGCGCACATGTGCGGCGAGAGGGCCAAAACGCCACAACTGCTGCTTTTGCAGTCCGCAAATGACGCGTGGCAATCGATAAATCGGCGCATAGATTGCCACATGGTGTGCCCGCGAGTACGTCTGCGTGTACTGTTGTCAAATCTGAGGAGGCCGTAGTTGAGGCTAGCCCGGCACGAGGAGCTAAGGCGAAGAGTCAAGTGAGCCGACCGGAAGTACCACGGGCTAACGTCTGCGAAAACGTCCACACCGTTCGCCGGCTTTCAGAGCACAGATTAACTTGGTTGGACGCTGTGGGATCTAGCGATCTGCTGAACACCTCGTTTACTGAAGCAGAAACGCCGTCGGAACACTGAGAGTACCCATTACCAACGTGAACATAGGGCCAACATGTCCCAGTTGAGGTCGCACATTCGAATAATATAGGGGCCTGACTGGTCACCAGCTGTTCTGTTATAGGACATTCGGTCAGCCAGGCCAACATTTATCGGCCAACATGGTTCGTGTCCGTCTGACCTGTCCACACCGCCCCAGCACACTCAGATGTCGCATGAGCATCCTCATCATATACAACACACGAGCTTTGTAATGTCGGACACTACGTCCAAGCTCATTCGGGTTGACTCGCATAGATCACTAGTGTATGGGAAGTGTGGTCGGGCGGCGCTTGGTTCCTCATCATAAACAAAAAACGACCTTTGTAACTATCACGATACGCCAATAGGCTTGTCTTGGAAGATCGCTAAATGACGGAATGATTCGTTTCTTATCAGTACTGATGGTCAGCCTGCAGGAGTTCCTTCCCAACGTGGTCTTCATCGTACCGCCACTGCGTGAATTCCGAGGCAGCCTTCCGATGAAATGTGATATGTGTAGAGTCAGTAGCAGTTGTTCTGTTCCTCACACGTAGACGGGCTGCTCAGGCCTGTAATTCACCGAGCCAATGGCCTTTTGAACACGCGTGTATGGAGTGAGGCAGATTGTGCGTTAGACTTGGATGTGGGTGGACCCCGCCACTCGCGGCGATCGAATCATCGCGTGCACACGCATTCGAGTGAGTATGGGCGCCGTGTCGTGGACCTACCGGTTGCCTACGGGCCATTGGGGTGAAATTCAAAATAACTCCCTCCTCCTCCATCTTATTCTTCTCCCCACCCGTCTTCTTCTTCCGCTTCTTATTCTTCTCCTTCTTCAAATACATCATCATCATCATCATCATCATCATCATCATCATCATCATCATCATCATCATCATCATCATCATCATCATCATCATCATCATCATCATCTTCTTCTTCTTCTTCTTCTTCTTCTTCGTCTTCTTCTTTTCTTCTTAATCTTGCTCCTCCTCCTCCTCCTCCTCCTCCTCCTCCTCCTCCTTCAACTCTACGACCACCGCCATCTCATCCCCCTCCTGAATTTTTGCACCACCACACACCGGGATACCGACTTGGAGAATCGTAGGCTGGAGCTCACAAACAAAACTGTATGTCCATATTACTTCCAGCAATCTGCAGGGATGGGCAGATGTAAACCCCATCGTATGGCTATCCCTACGGAATGCAGTGTAGGTATGCTGGAAATCGAATTCGCCGTTTTCGAGAGCAGAATTCACCAAGGGCGAAACGTGAAGAGTTCAGAAGATTTCCTAAAGCCATTGGCGATCTCTGGGCCGCGGACCCATTTTGAGGTTCCTAGTAAGAAGCAGTAGTCCGGATAAAACAGCTTCTTAGTGCCGCCGTCACCACCAAGAACTCCTTCAATGGCGAGCGTCTGCGCGTATTTTAGTGATCCTGGAGTAGAACACGAGCCACCTGAATATACAGCAAATGCTCGCATCAGACGACTTCCGTGCTCAAATTCGGGCAGTTATTGTGGGTATAACTCCTGCAAAACCAAATCCAACCAAATTACACAAATTTAAAGGATTTAACACGGAGGAATTAAAGGGCCGTGAAACAGAACGGAGGTAAGAGATGTGCCAAGGGGATAACGAAGGCTTTCCCGGATCGAGGTGTCGTCAACTGCATAACCCTATGTTATTCCAATCAGCGATGTGGCGTCGGCCCAAGTACAAAGACATGAGAACTACTATCCTACTATTTTATCCCTAACTGATTATAGTTTTTTGAGGTTTGGGTACCAACGTGAGCAAGGGAAATATGACCATTTGCATATGCGCATTCCGGGGATTGGATCTAGTCAGATTTCACTTTACCCGATGACAATCATTTAATGAACTGCATCATGGACGTCTGCTATGCATGATTGCCTTGGGATCCTGAGGACCGACAGTGCCTGTGACGATGACGAAGTGTGCCCATCGGAATGAATATGTGGTCTGCTTCGTTTTGCACATGCGATGCTGCGACGGTCATTGCCGACGATGTCCACCGTGTGCTCCACAGCAAGGAGAGGGCAGGAGGGGGGCTTGTGCGTGATTTAGTTTATAGTGAGTGTAGGCTTGCATTGCATCTACCGCACTCTCTCCTCCTCTCCCACCTGGACGCGGTGTCAGGACATAGTCGAGAAGACTGGAGGCGGGGGGGGGTGCAGGTGGATGGCAATATCGGGCCCGCACCCTGGCGCTCTACTCCATACTCCCTGGTCGACAGCACACACTTGACCAGGATTTAATTAACAACAACAGAATGGGCTGACGCGGCCGATAGCACACCTAGATATGTGGTCACCCCGGCTCGGATTCCACGGAGTGGCAGTGCCATAAATGCCACATTAGGAAGGAGCCAATGCAAACTGACGATTAGACAACCATTCGGCCGCCCAACGCAAACACACAACACTAGGACGACTGCGTATATGCCCGGATAGGTCCATGCTATGAATGGATCTGTGGGGGCTATGTGGGCAGTGAAGAGGAATGGCGCGAGTGTAGGTTGGTGCTACAGGCACTGGTTAGCCAGTCTCTGTGCGATGGATTCGTAAGTGACCGAGCAGACCGATATGTGAGGCAAAGGTGTGGTCGCAATTAGGACAGGTATGGATCGAGTTCACATTGCTGGCGTAGACACTGAGGAGGTTGATGATTGATGGTGTGCCAGGATTGTGTGCAGTGGTGGTGGGTACAGGAGCCGCCGTAGCGGATGCTGAGGCAATGGAGAATGAGGATGATGGTGATAGGGGTTCATGAGTGCGGTCAGTGTTAGTTTTCGGTGTGAGGGTTGAGATAGATTTAGATGGGGAGACAGCAGCCGGTGTAGTCCGGATGCTGCAGTTGGTACGAAGATGTCCAATAAGGCCGATTGGTGCTCGAAACATCCGCAGAAGCGTGGTCAGTTCGGCGGCGGTAGAGCGTTGGCGTTGCGAGGTGGGCGCAGTTGAGATTTGCGAGTCTTGCGTTTGACTTTAGCGGCGGCGATGCGGTTAGCTTCGTAGACCGCTGCGTCTGCTTTCACCCACCCCTCCAGGTCTGTCGGTCTCGGTCGAGGTCTTCCCAGTTGGATGCACTGATCTGCAGACGCTTCAGGGAGATCTTCAGATTGTCATTGTAGCGATGGTCTTGGTATCCATGTCGGTAGGAACCCATAACGAAATTTTCGCAGAAGATTCGTTCAGATCTCGACTCGCCACCGATCCGCACCAGATGGCCGCCCCAAAGCAGTTGTAGCCGTCTCAACAAGGCGTAGGTGCTGTGGATTTCCGTCCGCTCCCGTACATCCGTGACTGGGATCAGGTCCTGCCACCTCAGCTTCTGTATCCGTCGAAAACAGCTGAGGTGGAAGTGATTGAGTCTGCGCGCCTGATTCTTGTATACCGTCCAGGTCTCTGCTCCGTACAGCAGCGTCCACAGGAAGACCGCTTTGTACATCATCAGTTTGGTGTAGACCGTGGCGATTTCAAACTGTGATTTGCAGACGGCCGAATACTTGGCTGGCTTTGGAGACCGGGTGGGCCACTTAATCGTCGATTTTAGTGTTGCGAGAGAGGCTGGTGCCCACGTATACGAAGTTGTCTACGACTTTCAGATGGGCGACGATTACATTGCCTTGGGGCGCGACGTACGCAGCGTCGGGTGGCGGTTGTTGAATGACCACTGTTTTCTCCGTGTTGATGACCTGGCCGGAGTTGTCGCAGGCGGCGGCGATGAGGATATCCATGCTCCTTTGCAGGTCCCCTTCAGAGGTGGCCTTCAGTGTGCAGTCGTCGGCGAAGGGAAGTTCGTACACGGTCGCTGTGAATACACTCGACTGAAAGTGCATCCGCTGGTGGTTGAGGAGTTGGCTGTCTGTCCTGTGGGCAATGCGGACCCTAGGGCGTCCGTCACGGTAGGCGTCCATTAGCATGACAGTGAAGAGGAGACTGGAGAGGGCAGGAGCGAGGAAGCAGCCCTGCTTCACTCCGTCGGTCACTGCGAATGCCTCCGAGACAGTTCTGTTGACCGTAACCCACGCCATCATGCCATCATAGAGCTGACGCACACGCGCAGCCGCTGTTGCACAAGGCGGCGACTACGGTGGAAGACTGCTTTTTTGTCAGTGGGACGGGTGAGGTATGATTTGTGCTGCTGGTTCTTCTCGGTGAATAGGTTGCTGATGGCGGCTTAGTTGTCATCGAACAAGTGTTGATATTGGCGACGCACGCGACCGAAAACAGCCGGGGTCTTCGACTGGAGTGTGTCCCGCAGTTGACACCACCGGTTCTCCACGGAAGCATTCTCGTCGGCGGCATTGCCTGTGGCGGTGACTCGAATGCTGGCTAGCCGTTGAGCTAGTTCATTGCTGAAATGAAGATGGTGAGCAGGCAAAGACAACAAAGCAATATTCAGCTTACCTGAGCGTCGCATACCTTGTGCTCTCTTGCGAGGTTGAAGGCGAATCAGCATCTTGGAGATGACGAGACGATGGTCGGTCCACTAATCGGCACTCGGGATCGTCTCTCTCACCAGCACGTCCCGCTGGTCTCGCCTCCGGACGAGGACATAATCCAGCAGGTGCCAGTGTCGCAAACGAGGGTGCATCAAGGTAGCCTCCTCTCGCGTCGGAAGACGGAAGGTGTTGGTCAGGATGAGGCGGTGTTCTGCGCGGGTTCGTAGGAGTTGCAGATCATTGTCATTGAAGCCGTCGAGATCATGGGTACACAGCACTCCTCTCCAGGCAGCATGGTCCGACCCCGCACGGCCATTGAAATCACCAAGGACATTCGACTTATCCGCTTTCGGCACAGACGCCAGGAGTGCGTGCAGGTCCTAGTAGAATCTGTCCCTTGCAGCGCAAGGGCTGGTCATCGGGGTGGCGTAGACAGGATGCAGAGCATTCCCGTCAAATGTGGGGCAAACGTCGAGGATTTTGTGGCTTCTCTCGTGCAGTAATGACAACATGATCATGCTACGTGCGAGGCGCCTCACAAAAAAACGTAATTTTGAGAAGTTTGAAAGGTACAACAACGCTTGGTAAATAAACGCCTAAGTAACTGGCATTGGTAGAGTACGCGCATCAAGAAGGCGGTGAAACTCGACTTGAATTCCGATTGCCATTCCAAGTTCTGTGCGCTGCAAATCCAGCCACGTTAGACTGTAAAGAACTGGTGGTTAGGCGCACTACTCAAAATTATGTGAGTTACGCTGATTTGTATGTATTTTGCGTGTTATTAAGCAAATGAGTCAACTAAGGCAGGCTCAGAAAAGAAGAAATTCAAAGTGCAGCACGCCGCCAACCGTAGTGAACGACTCACCGATGACAGTGACTGTATTATTGAGGAGACTTGAACGTCTCTCAGAGAAATTAGAACTAGGGATCATCCCTGTTGAAGTGTCTTCTAATACAACAGGACCTAAAAAGTCTGACTAGAAGGCTCCAGATAGTCCCCTGTTAGGCTGCGCATGCACTGCAACAGTTGATAGAGGAAGATGCACCAATTCCGCTATCCGTGTTGTCGGTTAAGATGGCAAATCTACTCCACTCCACTTCCACCACCCAATGCTCATCGCAGGGTGTCTGCCATATCGCCAAATGCATGTACCTGATGATGATGGTAAATAGGCAGGACCTCCTACATCATTCACGTTGCCTTACGTCGGAAGAGTCTGTGAGGGCACGTAACGCATAATCCACGAGTTAAAGATCTGCGTCGCACACCGATCTGTCTTCAGAATGCGCGGCAACCGCATGCCTAGCAAGGACAAACTAGACCCAGATTAGCATTTTGGTGTTATCTGGTGCCTTCCGTTCGCTCGCTGTCAATGCGACCACAGAGGTCAAACGGAGCTAAACTACAGGCTGGGTTGAGCGAACAGAAGACGGCCGGTCGGGGGGAGACCCATCTATCGCTCCTTCTATTACGTTGGCACGTCTCTAATCGAGTCTGTGGCAAGACAGCCAGCAAGGTGAGAACATCAGGTAGTAAATCAAAAACATCTGTTCTAAATTCCCCCTCGCTTACTAAGCGCTGGCAGCCAGGCTGAATTACGCTGCCCATCGCATGACCAATGACTGCCACCAAGACCGAGGTGACCATTCGGGGAGTGAGCCAAGGTGGAGCTGCTTGGCTACTCTGCTCCATTAAACTATCTGTTCTGTGCCTCCCCCGCAGGTGTTTCTAATAATGAACTTGAGAGCCAGCACGGAAGCTGCAGTCAGTAAAGCTTTCTTCCCACTGCTCAAAATCTCCTCCTCCTCATCTAAAATCATGGACGTTTCATGGGTTCACCTGGACAGTGTAGGTCCCCTGCCTCTGTCCGATGGTTGCTCCTATCTCCTTATCTGTGTGGAGTGGTTCAGCTGGTGACCTGGTGTTACCCTCCTGCCGGACATTGTCTGCTCTAACGGTGGTTAGATCTTTCGTCAGCCTTTGTTTTGCCATTTTTTGTGCACCCTCCACTATCACTACTGACCGCGGTGCCCAGTTTGAGTCCAACCTTTTCCTGTCTCTCCCCTTGTTTTTAGGCTGTACCCGCATCCGAACGGCAGCCTTCCACCCGGCTACCAATTTGATGGTCGAGCGGTTTCACTGCCAGTTGAAAATCTCCCTACGCGCTGCGGTTGATGCGGAGAATCTAACAGACCATCCTCCCCTGGTCCTTTTGGGTATCTGCTCCGCTCTGAGGCCAGACCTTGACTGTTCTGCAGCTCAGCTGGTCTTCGGCGTCACAGTCCGACTTCCTGGTGAGATGATCTCGTCAAATCCTCATAGCGCGGTCGAGGATCCCACCAACCTTCTGCACCACCTCCGGCAGTTTGTGCGGACACTTCCTCGGGTTCCACACAGGTCATCCGCCTCTTTGTCTTATCTCGAGAAGGACTTGGTAACGTGCTCTCACGTCTACCTTCAATTTGATTGAGTCCACCGGCCTCTGGAACCGCCCTAGGACGGCTCATCCTGAGCCCTCTCTGGAGGGGTGAAGATGTTCCGCGTACAACGCACCAATCGTGAGGAGATCATGTGTGTGGACGGCCTCAAGGCATCTGTCCTGGACTTTCCGTCGGACGAGCCCTTTTGGTCTCCTACCCTCTACTCCACCACCTCCTCTAGCCTGTATTCTGTCATCCCCTATTTTTATCCCCTCCCTGTCCGCTAACTCCAACTGCTACCTCTAAATCCAACACTTCCGCCACAGGACGTATCCACTCTTCGACGGACCCTGTATATATCACTCGCAGTGGTCGTCATGTTCACTTTCCTGATCGGTTGGTCACTCATTTCTTTTAGAATTGTACACATCCTTCGGCGTCGTGTTCGTCGCCCTCCGGTCTCGGAGGCGAGTACTGTGCCGAGGCACCAGACTATCTTGCCTTTACCTACTCGTTCATCATTCTTGAACTTACGGTCTGTTTATCTGAATGGACGGAACTCGGCTCAACGCGATGCGCGTGGCATATGTTGGACTATCAGGTCATTTGACACTTATTTATTAATTCTTTCGTAACTCCTACCTTGTCCTGATATCCATAGTCTGGGATTGGCGATCGTGAACTTCGAGTTCGCAACAGTGCATCAGTCGGGACCAAACGTGGACAACAACGAACGTCAAAACAACTTCAATAGACCTTAACTCACCGCTCTGGATAACTTCGTATACCTAGAAAGTATAATCACACGTAATATCAAGTTAGACGACAAAGTGACCCTCCGGATCTTCACAGCCAGCCAGGCGGGGGCCGGGTACGGGCCTCAGTCTGGAATCGCCGCGGTTTTCATCCCAACGCCATATTTAAGATGCACAGAGCGGTAATCCTGAAGGCTCTTCTCTAAGGGGTAGAGACATGGATGGTCTACGCTAATCACGCCAGGAAACTGAATCACTTCCACCTCAGATGCCTTCAGAGAATACGAAGGCTGAGGTGGCAGACAGGATCCCGAAACCGAAGTCGTAGAGCGGACCGGGGCAAATGCAACTTCACTGAAGAGGCCATCTAGCGAGGATGGACAACAACACTCGCCCAGCCTACACTTCTACGGCGACGTTACTGAGGATGTTTACTGACAAGGAGGACAAAAGCGACGCTATAAGGATACCCTGTGGGCCTGTCTTAGAGATTTACTAATAAGACCGGAGACCTGAGATGACCACACCCATGATCGACCGGCCTTGAGAACGGCAGCGAAGACAGGAGCAGAAATCTACACCAGCCTCACGTTTCTATCCACCACCCAGTATGTAATAGCGGTAAACTATGTCACATCGACTGGAGACGAAATTGGACGCAAAGTTTGGATCAGCAAATTGCCCTGTCTTTCGTTTGTCACAAATGCCGATACTGCTACGTAACCAGACAGATTTCGGTGAGCTCGCAGTTGGTAGCTAGACATCATACGGTGATACTTTCAACGTACGTACTTGTTATCAGTAAGTGGACTTACTTTGTCAAGGATACTTGTTATCAGTAGGTGTTCTCTTACTGAGTTAGACCGGTCGCCCGTTTAGGTCAGGCTGGTAGGTTTAGTGAAAGTTAGGGTTAGGCGTAGGTTAAGTTTTAGGATTAGGGTTTGCGTTTTAGGGTCAGGTTTCAGTGTTAGGGTTAGGGTTTAGTTTAGCGTTAGGGATGCGGTTAAGGTCAAGGTTGGGGTTAGGGTTAATTGTGGGGTTAGGGTTAGGCTGAAGGTTAGGGTTAGCGTTAAGGTTAGGTCAGGCTTAAGTTTAGGATTAGCGTTAGGCTTAGGCTTATGGTTAGGGTTAGGGTAAAGTTAAGGGTTAGGGTTATGCTTATGGTTAGGGTTAGATTTAAGTTTAGGATTAAGGTTAGGTTTAGGGTCAAGGATAGGATTAGGGTCAAGTTTAGAGTTAGAGTTAAGTTTAGGACTATGATTATGCTTAAGTTTAGTTTAAGGGTTAAGGTTAGGGTTGGGCTTATCTTTAGGGTTAGCGTTAGCTTTGGGGTTAGTCTTAAGTTTAGGCTTAGACTTATAGTTAGTGTTAATTTTTGGTTAGCGTTATGTTTGGGGTTAGGGTTGGGCCTAGGTTTAGCATTAGGTTTAGGGCTAAGTTTAAGGTTAGGTTTAGTGTTAAGTTTCATTTTATTTTTAGGGTTAGGTTCGAGGTTAGTGTTTGGGTTACGTTTAGGTTTGTGGTAAGTGGTAGAGTTAAGGTTAGGTTTAGGGTTAGGCTTAAGTCAAGTGTTAGGTTTAGGATTAGGCTTAAGGTTAGGATTAGGGTTAATTTTAGGGTTAAGGTTAGGCTTATGGTTAGATTTAGGGTTAGGTTTAAGGGTTAGGTTTATGGCTAGGGTTAGGATTAATTTTAGGATTAAGGTTAGGCTTTAGGGTTACGTTTAGGTTTAGGGTTAGACTTATCTTTATCGTTAGGGTTATGTTTAACGTTAGGTTAAGGGTTAAGTTTAGGGTTAGGGTTAAGTTTAGGGTTTGTTTCGGGGTTAGTGTTAGGGTTAATTTTAGGTTTATGGTCAAGTTTTGTGTTAGTGCTATGGCTAGGTTTTGGGTTAGCGTTGGGTTTTAGGATTTGGTTACTTTTCGGTTTTGGCGCATAGGGTTAGGCTTTCCCTTTGTGGTCAGGGTTGAGTTTTAGGGTTAAGCGTACGGTTTAAATTTCTGTCATTATTCCACCTACTCAAAACTTTCCAACACTTTTCATGGTAACTTTACGTTTACCCTGAATCCCATGCATTCGTCTACCCCACCCATATAACCCCATTTCCCACCATTCCCGTACGACAGGAACCTGGCCCTCCGCCTCCCCATTCCTGGCTACCAACTGCGATCTAACCCAGATTTCAGTCATGGTTCTCGGCTGCCAGAGAATATTGACTCCATTTTGAGTTCAACAGCCACACATAGTCCTTCTGCGTTGTGAAGTCTATCTACTGTTTAGGTAAAGTGGGATGTAAACCTTCATAGCCACACATAAAATCACAAAAATCGGATGTAGTCAGCTAGCATTGAACGTGCTGGTTGCGAAATGCTCACTCTGTGGCGTTTTATCGACCGTCTGAATGCCACCCGTGGGCGCGAGAGGAAGCCCACTGTTCTTCTGTCCGTGGTCCTTCGTCTCTGTAAAGCGAGTCCAGCATATAAGTCGTCCACTTTGTCCTCGAAGCGGATGTGCATTTTTCCTTCAGAATCTGGTATATGTATTTGTGTAAACTAACAGCAACATTCACAGGAAGGCTACAAATTAGACTAAAAAACAGCAAGTTAAATCCTTATTTTGGAATATGGACTGCGGTCAGTAATTGCAGTGGGCGTAGAATATCGATAAAGAGGCTTTCGTTTGCGGTTTTGTAGTAAGCTGGTCAGCTGTTGTTCATAGTTTCTTAATTGATAAGCACTCCCCTTAAAGTCCTCACAAAATGTGCCAAGGCATCTGCAACCTCGTTGGATAAGAAAACACTTACGAACGCCCACTCTGACCGAAAAGATTCAATTAGCCCGAGGTCTTACTCTGCCCCCATCCGCATAAGATGCAGAAGGAAAAGTCCCAGGCCAAGCTGGGGCCGAGCGGCGTGCTAAGGTCAAACAGCCGCGATCATTCTGGGAATTGGCAGTTCACCCAGTGACCTGTTAAAAAGAAGTACAGACTCGTGTCTTCTAAAAATAACCGGAACGCCGTTGCCTGCGGGCCTGGAGATGGACGGCTTTGGACAGGCTATTTCAAAGTACACTTTGTTGACAGCTTAACTGCAGGTGTTCTGCATAGTTTTTTTGGTAGACATTGCTTACCCAGATAACAACTGTTGTTGCTACAAAAAGTACCACAGCCAACTTCATGTGCCATCTATAAAAACACGGTCACATGTGCCTCGTGTCTTGCGCTCGTTTATTTTCAATTGGGCAGAAAACTTGGCCTTCTCACCTGAATCATTTACTTCAGATGAATGCGTGGGCGTGAACATTGCGTCCATTCCGCGCGCCAGACAACTGGCCGGCTTGGATAGTGGGTGGGGCCTGGGAATGGGAATAGAGAATGAGGTCGACGTCTCAACGTATTTTCCTCACTATAAACAAACTGATGCACTTGAAGCTATCACAGTGCGCTAAAGACCGTGGCTTGGAAGGTTGCCAACTGACGATTCAAAAGAGTTAGTCCCGTGTGGGTGCAGAGTAGCAGACTGGTGGACTAAGAGTCACGCTCAATGCCTCCTTCTAAGTGTGATCACAGGGGCAATGTCGTAAAAGCAAGATCCAAGCCACACTTCCGCCCTTCTTGTTGTTGTAAAAAGTCCTGGTCAGTGTCCGTTGCGGACCGGGGTATGTTGTGGTATGTATAGGTGCGGGTTTACACCCCGCCAGCCACCTGCGTTCTCTACCGCCTCCGGTTCTGACACCGAGGAGAGAGTGCGGTAGATGCTGCGCACGTCTACTATCACGCGCAAGTCACCGTCTCTGTTCTCACCCAGTTGTCGAGCACATGGGGGACATCTTCGGTCACGAAGATCGAACTGTCATTGAGGCCACATTTGTCACAGCTGCAGATGCTTCGCTTTCTTATTCGTGAACGTGCTAACTTTGACCAGTGCAGGCGGAATCAGTTGCGTTGACGCCAAGTGAAGAAATCTGCCTATTTTTGCTCTATAACCTCAGATTCCACTGGAAAGCAAAGGGGACGATATAACCATACTGGGTGTGTAAAGGGCTGTCAAGAATTTTGAGAAAGCGGCGGAAACGCATCATCAAGCGACAGCAGATGTTCAGAAGCTCAACCAACGTGTTTCATATGCGAAGCCGAGCAAGCGGCTGAAAAACGGCCGCAGAAGCTGTAGTTTATTGCTTTGATAAAAGAAGACGGTATTGTTTTGACTGGGTGACAATTCGTATGTCAGTGAATCAAACGGTACTGGACGAAATGTCAACACAACGAAGCGTCAGTTGTCACGGTCTAATAAGATCCAAATTGCTGTTGTCTCTGGCTTCACCCTCTCTGGTGGACTAGTGGGTGATCGGCGAAATGTGATTCCCCACAGGGTGTGGGGGTGTCCAGTTAGGGACACCGGTGCATGGATGGGAGGTCGTACCATGCAAATGGTGACTGTTCCCCACGGTCCTAAGCTGGAATCCAACTCCCATTTGTGGCTCCCCGAGTATAGGTGCGGACTCGCTGCCACATCCCGGCAAGCTCCTCGACCGGCGCCTAGGAAACAGTGAAACGATCAAAATAAATAGAAGAGCAATTCATCTCATGTTCACAAACAAATGAACAGTGGAAAGTCACAGGAGGACATGTTAAAATGTTGGGAGGGTTCGTTGAACAACAGTACCTTGAGTTAGTCCCTGCTTTTGAATCTGATGAGACAGGGGGAAGGCAGCTGTCGCAGCCAAATTGCGGCTGGCCTGAAGTCTAGTCAGACCCAAGGACTAGCCAAGGGGAAACATACATCTATGTGTATAGAACGAAAATCTGCCATGCAATGCCCAGAGGCCAAAACTCATACCCTGAAGACTGAACTAACAAGGCCAACTTATGTGTAGGAGTAAAGCCTTTTGAACAGCTGAATGAACATTCACAGCCTCCTCCCCCCTCTCCTATCCCAGACACCTGTGATAGCCGTCCTGTTGGTGAGATCAAGGCGGGTGTGCGTTAACCACTGATGTCACAGCCTAAATTCTGGTAGGCTGGAGATGGAGGACAACAAAAGGAAGGAGTTATTTTCTGCGACAGATCGACTGGGCTTCAGCCAGCGCGTCTGGGATGAAGTGAAGTAGTTCTTTGGCGCAATGGAGGATAGCAAGCGAGTGACGATGAGGTAGGCGGTCATGTGCTTGTACGTGCATGGTGCCTCCCACTGCTGAAACAGAGAAGGCGGTGCTTCGGCGGCCATTAGTGGTGCGGGAAAACTTAGCTGCCTCCTAGCGTAAATTGGATGCAGGTGTGAACAAGCTGCACTGGTTGAGTGGAGTTGTTGCGCGGTTAGGGACAATATACTGAGTAAGCCACCGTTTGGAAATGTCGATGTGGAAATATTCTGGGATAAAAGTCCCTCTTCTAACGACTTGCAGTTTCTGCGTCAAAACATCTTCCACATTTAACTTCGATTATAGACGGATTCATTCTAGGCCAGATTTATTTGTATACTAGGAGGATAGAGAGTGTACTCAATAGTATGCGCATTCTAGAAGATTAAAGGTCGTAAGGTTGAGAAGACATGAACACCTGAAAAGTCCTCGCATTTAGATGAGGAGGAGGAGGAGATTTCGAGCAGTGGGAAGAAAGCCTTACTGACCGCAGCTTCCGTGCTGGCTCTCAAGTTCATTATTAGAAACACCTGCGGGGGAGGCACAGAACAGATAGTTTAATGGAGCAGAGTAGCCAAGCAGCTCCACCTTGGCTCACTCCCCGAATGGTCACCTCGGTCTTGGTGGCAGTCATTGGTCATGCGATGGGCAGCGTAATTCAGCCTGGCTGCCAGCGCTTAGTAAGCGAGGGGGAATTTGGAACAGATGCTTTTGATTTACTACCTGATGTTCTCACCTTGCTTGCTGTCTTGCCACAGACTCGATTAGAGACGTGCCAACGTAATAGAAGGAGCGATAGATGGGTCTCCACCCGACCGGCCGTCTTCTGTTCGCTCAACCCAGCCTGTAGTTTAGCTCCGTTGACCTCTGTGGTCGCACTGACAGCGAGCGAACGGAAGGCACCAGATAACACCAAAATGCTAATCTGGGTCTAGTTTGTCCTTGCTAGGCATGCGGTTGCCGCTCATTCTGAAGACAGATCGGTGTGCGACGCAGATCTTTAACTCGTGGATTATGCGTTACGTGCCCTCACAGACTCTTCCGACGTAAGGCAACGTGAATGATGTAGGAGGTCCTGCCTATTTACCATCATCATCAGGTACATGCATTTGGCGAGATGGCAGACACCCTGCGATGAGCATTGGGTGGTGGAAGTGGAGTGGAGTAGATTTGCCATCTTAACCGACAACACGGATAGCGGAATTGGTGCATCTTCCTCTATCAACTGTTGCAGTGCATGCGCAACCTAACAAGGCGCCATCTGGAGCCTTCTAGTCAGACTTTTTAGGTCCTGCTGTATTAGAAGACACTTCAACAGGGATGATCCCTAGTTCTAATTTCTCTTAGAGACGTTCAAGTCTCCTCAATAATACAGTCACTGTCATCGGTGAGTCGTTCACTACGGTTGGCGGCGTGCTGCACTTTGAATTTCTTCTTTTCTGAGCCTGCCTTAGTTGACTCATTTGATTAATAACACGCAAAATACATACAAATCAGCGTAACTCACATAATTTTGAGTAGTGCGCCTAACCACCAGTTCTTTACAGTCTAACGTGGCTGGATTTTGCAGCGTACAGAACTTGGAATGGCAGTCGGAATTCAAGTCGAGTTTCACCACCTTCTTGATGCGCGTACTCTACCAATGCCAGTTAATTAGGCCTTTATTTACCAAGCGTTGTTGTACCTTTCAAACTTCTCAAAATAACGCTTTTTGTGAGGCGCCTCGCACGTAGCATGATCATGTTGTCATTACTGCACGAGAGAAGCCACAAAATCCTCGACGTTTGCCCGACATTTGACGGGAATGCTCTTCATCCTGTCTACGACACCCCGATGACCAGCCCTTGCGCTGCAAGGGACAGATTCTACTAGATCCTGCACGCACTCCTGGCGTATGTGCCGAAAGCGGATAAGTCGAATGTCCTTGGTGACTTCAATGGCCGTGCGAGGTCAGACCATGCTGCCTGGAGAGGAGTGCTGGGTCCCCATGGTCTCGACGGCTTCAATGTTAATGGCCTGCTCCTCCTACGAACCCGCGCAGAACACTGTCTCATCCTGACCAACACCTTCCGTCTTTCGATGCGAGAGGAGGCTACTCGTATGCAGCCTCGGTTGCGACACTGGCGCCTGCTGGTTTATGTCCTCGTCCGGAGGCGGGACCAGCGGGACGTGCTGGTGAGAGAGACGATTCCGAGTGCCGATTAGTGGACCGACCATCGTCTCGTCATCTCCAAGATGCTGATTCGCCTAGAGCCTCGCAAGAGAGCACAAAGTATGCGACGCTCAGGTAAGCTGAATATTGCTTTGTTGTCTTTGCCTGCTCACCATCCTCATTTCAGCAATGAACTAGCTCAACGGCTTGTCAGCATTCCAGTCGCCGCCGCAGCCGACGAGAATGCCTCCGTGGAGAACCGGTGGTGTCAACTGCGGGACACACTCCAGTCGAAGACCCCGGCTGTTTTCGTTCGCGTGTGTCGCCAACATCAACACTTGTTCGATGACAACTAAGCCGCCATCAGCAACCTACTCACCGAGAAGAACCAACAGCACAAATCATACCTCACCTGCCCCACTGATAGAAAGCAGTCTTCCACCGTAATCGCCGCCTTGTGCAACAGCGGCTGCGCGTGTGCGTCAGCTCTATGATGACATGATGGCGTGGGTTACGGTCAACAGAACTGTCTCGGAGGCATTCGTAGTGACCGACGGAGTGAAGCAGGGCTGCTTCCTCGCTCCTGCCCTCTCCAGTCTCCTCTTCACTGCCATGCTAATGGACGCCTACCGTGACGGACGCCGCGGGTTCCGTATCGCCCACAGGTCAGACAGCCAACTCCTCAACCACCGGCGGATGCACTTTCAGTCGGGTGTATTCACATTGGCCGTGTACGAACTTTGCTTTGCCGACGACTGCACACTGAAGGCCACCTCTGAAGGGGACGTGCAAAGGAGCATGGATATCCTCGTCGTCGCCGCCTGCGACAACTCCGGCCAGGTCATCAACACGGAGAAAACAGTGGTCATGCAAGAACCGCCACCCGATGCTGTCTACGTCGCGCACCAAGGCAATGTAATCGGCGCGCAACGGCTGGTCGTGGACAGCTGCACATACCTGGACTGGACCCTTTGTCACAACACTAAAATCGACGATAAAGTGGTCCACCGGATTTCCAAAGCCAGCCGAGTATTCGGCCGTCTGGAAATCACAGTTTGCAATCGCCACGGTCTACACCAAACTGAAGATGTACAAAGCGGTCTTCCTGTGGACGCTGCTGTACGGAGCAGAGACCTGGACGGTATACAAGAATCAGGCGCGGAGACTCAATCACTTCCACCTCAGCTGTTTTCGACGGATACAGAAGCTGAGGTGGCAGGACCTGATCCCAGTCACGGAGGTACGAGAGCGGACGGAAATCCACAGCACCTACGCAGGAGTTATACCCACAAGTGCTCGTTCTGGGAAAGCCTTTGTCATTTCCTTGACATATCTCTTAACTCCGTTCTGTTGCGCGGCCCTTTAATTCCTCCGTATAAAATGCTTTAAATTTGTGTAATTTGGCTGGATTTTGTTTTGCAGGAGTTATACCCACATGAGCTGCCCGTATTTGAGCACGGAAGTCGTCTGATGCGAGCATTTGCTGTATATTCAGGCGGCTCGTTTTCTCCTCGGTAATCACTAAAATACGCGCAGACGCTCGCCATTGAAGGAGTTCTTGGTGGTGACGGCGGCACTAAGAAGCTGTTTTATCCGGACTACTGCTTCTCATCTAGGAACCTCAAAATGGGTCCGCGGCCCAGAGACCGCCAATGGCTTTAGGAAATCTTCTGAACTCTTCACGTTTAGCCCTTGGTGAATTCTACATTTGAACACGACGACTTAGATTTCCAGCTTACCTACACTGCATTCCGTAGGGATAGCCAGACGATGGGGTTTGCGTCTGCCCATCTCTGCAGATTTCTGGAAGTAATATGACCATTCAGTTTGGTTTTTGAGCTCCAGTCTAAGATCCTCTGAGTCGGTATCCCGGTGTGTGGTGGTATAAAACTTCAGGAGGGGAATGAGATGGCGGTGGTCGTGTAGCTGGAGGTGGTGGCGGTGATGGGGGAGGAGAAGGAGAAGTGGAGGAGGAGCAAGAATAAGAAGAAGAAGATGATGATGATGAAGAAGAAGAGGGGTGGGGAAAAGAATAAGATGGAGGAGGATGGAGTTATTTTGAATTTCACCCCAATCGCCCGTAGGCAACCTGCAGGTCCACGACACGGCGCCCATACTCCCTCGAACGCGTGTGCACACTATGATCCCATCGCCGCGAGTGACGGGTTCCACCAACATCCACGTCTTACGCACAATCAACCTCACCCCATACACGCGTATTCAAAAGGCCATGGGCGCGGTGAATTACAGGCCTGAGCAGCCCGTCTACGCGTGTGGAACAGAACAACTGCTACTGACTCTACACATAACAGATTTGATCGGAAGGCTGCCTCGGAATTCACGCAGTGGCGGTACGATGAAGACCACGTTGTGAAGGAATCGCTGCAGGTTGACCATCAGTACTGATAAGAAACGAATCATTCCGTCATTTAGCGATCTCCTAAGACAAGACTGTTGGCGTATCGTGATAGTTACAAAGGTCGTTTTTTGCTTATGATGAGGAACCAAGTGTCCACCGACCACACTTCCCATACACTAGTGATCTATGCGAGTTAACCCGAATGAGCTTGGACGTAGTGTCCGACATTACAAAGCTCGTGTGTTGTATATGATGAGGATGCTCATGCGACATCTGAGTGTGCTGGGACGGTGTGGGCAGGTCAGGCGCACATGGCTCATGTTGGCCGATAAGTGCTGGTCTGGCTGACCGACTGTCCTATAACAGAACAGCTGGTGACCAGCCAGGCCCCCATATTATTCGAATGTGCGACCGCAACTGGGACATGTTGGCCATATGTTCACGTTGGTAATGGGTATTCTCTGTGTTTCGAGGACGTTTCTGCTGCAGTAAGCAAGGTATCCTACAGGTCGTTAGCTCCAAAGCGTCCAACCAGGTTAATCTGTGCTCTGAATGCCGGCGAACGGTGTGGACGTTTTCGCAGTCGTTAGCCGGTGGTACTGCCGGTCGGCTCACTTCACTCTTCGCCTTATCTCCTCGTGCCGGGCTAGCCTCAACTACGTCCCCTTCAGTTTTGACATCAGTACACGCAGACGTACTCGCGGGCACACCATGTGGCAATCTATGCGCCGATTTATCGATTGCCACGCGTCATTTGCGGACTGCAAAAGCAGCAGTCGTGGCGTTTTGGCCCTCTCGTCGCACATGTGCGCAGACCTGCTGGCATGCATTGGCATATATGCTTGCGTCGGATTTTGGCATAAAGTCCGCCCTTTGCGTCATTAGTCAGCAGTATGTACACAGCGGGGTAATCTGTAATTGCAGTGATCAATAGTGGTCGTGAAGGCATGTTTCTGATGTTTCCAGTACAGGCCTTCTGAATATCTGAATTATTTGGGGACTTTGCTCACATATATTACATGGAACCAGCTAACAGCACATCCTAGACTTGTGATCTGACATATGCACGTACGCGAATTACCATGCACTTTTACTAGTCCGTGATTCAAACAAGCAGAAAGTTAAGGCTTATTTAACTTTCCTAATACACAAAGTCCCGGGTTGTGTTCACTTTGTGCTGCAGTATGCCATGTGTCGTCCAGAGACCGCAGAAATGTTCCCCTTTTCTTTTTTACCACTGAAACATGAGTTCTGTAATTTAGGCACATGAAATACTTTAAGGGCATTCAGGGTGACATCGAAAGAGAAAATATATACCCCCAATCTTAGGAGACCTAAATTAAAGCAATCATTCTCAGCAACGTGTTGTCGTCAGCTAATTCATTCAGACAAGATATACTCCCCTCTAAGAGTGTCAGTTCTGGGTAGACGCGCCAGATGCTCTACGGTCGTCAGTAGATGCAGTAGCAACCAGCCCAATTATCTGCAGTAAATTCGCCAGATCGGCAGTCAACGTTCGTCGGACAGCAAACATTTCCCGTCTATGTGTTTCTCTATAGCAATTGAACTCTTAGTTAGTTGCCTGCTGTCCACCACTGCGGGACATGAATCAAAACCTGGGGAGGAACCAGCAAACAAGGTGCCTACAGCTGTCGTAAGGCTGACTTCCAGGCATTCCGAACCACGACAAGGTAGTTTGCTTTACTTCTTCCCCAAAATGAATCATCTTTTGTTCTTTCCTAAAGCAAGCCTATGCGGCTGTATATGTTTTGTTTTCCTGCTGACATTGGAAGTTTCCGGATAGTATTGTGCTACGTTTAAATCTGAGCCCGCTTCTTGATGATCCAAACGCCTGGTAGTTGCATACGTTGCTGTAGAAAGTCGGTGCAGCATTTGTGTGGACTTCTGAGACATGTTTGTGTAGCCAGTATAAAAAACAGTATTTTCAGCATGCTGATCAGATCATCGGCTGCCAAAAGACGGACGCGAACAGCACTTAGGTGGTACGCCTAAGCTATGAGATATCTCAGGTTAGATGTTTGCATAAATCTCCGAAGCTATTTAGAAACTGTATGACCGACTAACTGCTTTATGTTAGGAGTGAGGAGGATAAATTTCCCACCGAAAGAAGGTGGGAATAATTTACTAGACGGTCTTTTCGGACTGCTTTCCGAACTCGTCAGTAAAGATAGGCATAACTTAAGGAAACAAACAGTATAGGTTCCGAAACTAACCCCTCGTCTCGATTCTTTTTCCGGATTTCAACGAGACAAATACTTGAGATATGCATCCTCTCGTAGTTTTGTGAGGTTATTCAATATTTGGCCAGGAAGATTAGACAAATTCTAAGCCTAAGACAGTTTCGAATTTGAGACAAATTCACTTCGGTGCCCACTTCACCTATTTTGTCCGCCACTTCTCCACACTCGTTACTTGCCGGCGGCCTAGCACTCCATCTACCACACTTTCCCATTCCATGCCCACTGTGTGCAGACGACAACGCAAAGTCATGCACGAACGCAGTGCAATGTCGGAGTTGGGCAGCCCATTCACGCATGCCGGGTAGGACATGCCTAATAACTCCACATGTACTGGGTATCATCTAAAGGCCCTCTCTGAGCCGCCACAGCGAGAGTACCGCGAAGGTCACTTTAAGAAGGAACCACCGAAGTCTGATCATAAGTATTGATTAGAAGCAAATTGTTGCGTTGTTAACCAACATTCTAATCAAAACTGCTGACGCGTCGTGATAGTTAAAAAGCACATTTTGTGTTGATGATGAGGAAGCAAGCCCTGCCAATAGAGGCGAAGAGACGAGTCCCAGGAAGCAGTCTTAAAGAAGGAGATACGATCTCCGGGACAAGAGTTTTATTAGCCTGACGTTTCAGATTCCTGCTCGAACCCATCATCAGGGACAAAGCAGATACGGGTGGTTCATGCATAAGAGGCTGCAGTATTTATAGGACGCCGCGAATATTCATAGGTATGCGGTAGCATGGTTATTGCATTCTATAAACACTGCAGCCCCTTATGCATGAACCACCTGTATCTGCTTTGTCTCTGAGGATCGGTTCGAGCAGGAATCCGAAACGTCAGGCTAAGAAAGCTCTTGTCCCAGCGATCGTGTCTCCTTCTTCAAGACGTAAGCGCTGCACCTCCCACTCCCTCTCCTGTGCACCAGCGGCCTGTCTGAGTCAAGTCGAATGAGAATGTACGCAGTGACTGACATGGTATCTGTTCCTGTCTAAGACATCCCACACCATACTGAGGCAAATTCAGCTGCGCTGGAGCGGCCACCTGGTGCGCATGGACGACGAGCGACTACCCAAACAACTCTTCTACGGAGACGTCGCGACGGGTTCTCGCCGTCAAGGAGGCCAGATTCGCCGTTACAAGGATACCCTGAAGTCCTCCCTGAAATGCCTGCAAATCAACCCCACCAACTGGGAGGAGCTCGCACTCGATCGACCGACCTGGAGGAGGACAATTAAGACAGGCGCTGCGATCTACGAAGCCAACCGCATCGCTGCCGCCAAAGCGAAACGTGAAGCCCGCAAATCACAACTTCGCCCAGTAAGCAACGCCGCCGCACAACCGCTTCCAACGTGTCCTCGATGTCAACGGACATTCCGGGCTCGAATGGGACTTGTTGGACATCTTCGGATTAACTACGCCTCTCGAACGGCACCAACCATCGTCCCCACGCCTGCCTCTTCCTCCTCCTCTCCGCCGCCAACTAACCCTGACAATTCTTCTGACCCACCACTTCCATCATCCTCCTCCTCGCGCACTGCTCCAACGGCGGCCGCTCAGGCGACTGTCCCGCGCAAAGCAACCGACACTACCACCACCTCCCCCGACTCCAGGGATGAGGATCAGTACTACACCTGCCCTCACTGCGACCGTACCTTCTTCACCTCACACATCGGCCTGGTCGGTCACTTGCGAATCCATCGCACAGAGACTGGCGAACCAGTGCGTGAAGCACCAACCTACACCCACCGCACTCGCCTCCACTGCCCACACTGCCCTCGC
>CACRXP010000812.1:40895-62125 GCA_902702965.1 Spirometra erinaceieuropaei
CCTCTGTAGCTGACACTGACACCGCCGACTTCTCATGCCCACACTGTCCACGCACATTCACCTCACGCATCGGCCTGGTCGGTCACTTGCGAATCCATCGCACAGAGACTGGCGAACCAGTGCCTGGAGCACCCACCTGTACCCACGAAGTTCGTCTCAACTGCCCACACTGTCCTCGCACTTTCAGGCATCGCATGGGTCTATTCAGCCACATGCGCATCCACGACGACCTGCGGTAGACAACCGCCGGCCACACCACACATTCACTCACTCCCTACCTCCCACAACCACCACCATCACCCCACCAGAAATCAACACTCACACACCTCATGCACCCAACTGCCACCTCCCACGCAAGTGGGAAGCCCGCATCTCGACTCGGTCCCCATGCGGATTCGGCTGCACGGGTGACTTGAGTCCGAGACTACCCCGACACGTCAAGCGTCGTGGATAGGAAGGTTGCTGATTGACGCCCGCTCTCGGTTCACGCAGTTCGTCGCGTTGTGTGTGTGTATTGTGTGGAGTGGCGGACTGGTGGGCTGGTGGGCTGGGAACGGGCTGAAGCTGCACCTTCCACGGCCCTCTCACGCAAGTGACAGACACGCCGTTCAACCCCCGTTGTGTGAAATCCTGGTGTTGTGTGTATGGGGGGCCAGGTCGTGCCGTGGCGCGCGCAGTCATGGTCAGTCGACCATGTCAGCCACCGCGCCCATTCCCCACTCCAGTCTGCTGACCGGCTCGGACAGCGGCTGGGGTGTGGGAGTGGGAAGGGAGAGTGAGGTCGACGACTCAGCGCACTTTCTCCTCACTATAAACAATCTGACGCGCTTGAAGCTATCACGGTGCGCTAAAAGCCGTGGCCTGGAAGGTTGCCAACTGACGGGGTATCTTGGACCTCCTTCTTGACCGGAGGCGGTCTGAGAGTCAGGCTGCAATGGCTCCTTTTTAATGTGGCCTTTATGGCACTCCCATCACACTGCGGGATCTGAGCCAGGCGTGGCGGCACGCCCAGGTGCGGCTTCGGCCGTGCCAGCCTCCAAATCTCTGTTGTGTTGGTTGAAATCCTGGTTATTTGTTGTGTGGACCAGGGGGTGGGGTGGAACGCCACGGTGAGGATCCGTCCGAGCCATCCACCTGCGGCCTCTCTCGTCTCCGGTCTTCTTGACACTGTCTTGACACCGGGCTCGGGCGAGGGAGGAGGAGAGAGTGTTGGTAGATGCTACGCAAGTCTACCGGCACTATAAACCCCTGCCTAAGTCACCGTCCCTGCTCCCATTGCTGCTGCAACTGTGGGGCACACGGTGGATATAATCGAAACCGATGGTCGAACTGTCAAGACATCCCACACGTTTACGGCAGAGCAGTCACACATAGGCATATCCTGAACCAGTTTGGCTTTGCGTTTGTTCCTCTCAATTGTAAGGCATATATCACGCGAAGGCCACTGTTTCAAACGAAGACAATGGCTCAGAAAGGAATAGTGACAAAGACAAGTGAGACTGGGGCGGACATTTTTGGTTCACAAGCCGTCGTCCGCCGGCTATACTCAATCCGAGGTTTGCACGAAATGGTGATTTGCGTCGACGACGGAGGAGATTTCATGTCATACATAACGGAGATGGGCTCGACGGCGACGCTTTTTTGGCAAACTTTCAGAAGATATAAAGTAGCCTAAACAGAGACGAAAATGTCAGTGGAAGCGTAAGTACCGCCATTTTACCCGGTCCATTGTGGGACGGTAGAAATTTATCGTCACCAGACCGCTTGTCTGACTGTAAATATTGCGTACTAAAAAGTGTAAGTAAAACTTTAAGCCGCAAAGGAAGTGGAACAGAGGGCAGGTAGATTGGAGTCGAGTGATTTGGGGGAGAAAGGGGGCAAAATCACAGAAATCACAAGATCGAAATAATCAATATTTCCCTGTCCTTCCATTTGAGAGTCATTTTTTGAAACTTCTGATAATTCGAAATGAAAGTACATCAAGTTCATCTCTACTCGCATAAATATTCTACGGCCCAAGAAACATGATATCGGGGAAGTAAAGGAAAATTGGCCCTCGTTCTCCGCCAGTGTATACGAGTGTCTTTCAAAATATCTTCAGTATGACAAATGAACGCAGGTTCAGAAGAAAAACTGACATTTGTATGAAAGGAGCAAAGTTCACATTTCCTACTTAAAACATTGAAGGACTAGTGGCTTTGTTGTTTGCGTAACCGTAGATTCCCATTAATGTAAGATACAAATGGGAGATAAACGGGAATACTCAAGATAAAAGGGCAAGATGGGGTTTGGTAGCCCCACCTGATGGACACAATATCGTTGGGGTTGGGTTTAAGGGTTGGGGTCAGGGATTATGGCTAGGCGTTGGGGTTTAGGATTAGAGGTTATAGCTAGGGACTATGGTTAGGGGTTAACGCAACTATTTCTCAACCATTGAAATTACAACCACGCACTCCAAATGGCTTTTCTTTTGCATAAAACTACTTGACCTCGTCGCCTGTGCGTTCCCCGACTCCACCTGTAAATACCCCTATTACCACCGATCGCGTATTAGAGGTGACTGCAGTTTGTTTACGTCGAGCGTGGCTACCAAAACACATCCGACCAATAAGTGTTCATTAACTCGAGGGCGATGCAGAATAAATAGTTTTGGCATTTCAAGAGAGGTCACAATATGACCTTCGGCAGCTAGGGCAATCATGCTAGCTGAACTGCTATCACACTCGGCCTTATTCATGTGTGTTGCTTACAGCTTAATCCAAGAGGACGAATGTTTACCGGAGAACAGAAGTTCGAATTTATTACTGTGTGGACTTACTTGGGGCTCTGTTCAACGGTTCCGAGTGCAGTCAATAAGCATGCCTAAGAACATTCACCAAGGTTAGATTTATACAACGGCTTTGCTCTGGACTAATGGCCCCTCTCGCATCTAATTTCGCACTTGGCAGTATGAAGAACCTTTCGTGAGAATACGCTGGGCGTTAAGGTAGTGCTATGTTTGGTGGTGGGCTCGACAAAGTTTATTACGGCGAAATCTTTCCGCTTAATGCTAGTTTGTTGATTTATTCGACCATCAAAACAATGAACCTGCGCAGTCGGAGCGCCAACCCCACATTAATTCTGTTTTCCTAGAATGAAAAATAATTGCTACTTATTTGATTTCAAAACTAAGCTAGTCCACTCTGAAATATTTTCCGCCTACATAGACTATGGTGAACACCGTAAGCCAGCGGGTGAGATCGACCGCAGGGGATTTTTCACAATGAAATCGATGTCGGGACTTAGACAGGTTAACCGCATAGTTCACTCTTGTCAGTTAGTATTGAGGTGTGGACAAAGTCCTGCCGCAATGACAGCAGTATCATCCGTCTGTGACAAAGTGCGGTTTGGTCAGCCAAGACAGACTAGATCATTGAGGCGTTCGTTTCCAGAAATACTTATGAATATGGCAAGCCCTATGAATTGATCAGAATGTGATAGCAATAGCAGATTCTAAGCCTCCCGTTTAGCAGTACGCTTCAGTACCAGATGCAAAGCAGGGTACACGATGCGTGGAAATCGTGAAAGTTTAACCATCGCCTGCGATGACCTCCACTGTTGATACACGAGGCGGAATAAGTAGCGGTGACTTGCACGCGAATTGGTCTATAGTGAAACAGACAGTTTGAGCATCTACCTCCCCCCATCCACAACTACCACGAACTGACGTCAAGACAACCACAGGTGTCATAATAAACACATTAAGAAGAAACCGCTACAGTATGACCCTCAGTCCTGAGGAGGACAAAGTTACCTTGTCAGCCGGCAGTATTTAAAGCCGCGACTGATAGCTCGTCGTGATAGATTGAGGCGCGTCAGTTTAGTTATGGCGAAGAATGTGCTGACTGCCGTGGCTGTGGATTCCCAGTGTCGACCGCACTCTCTCTCTCTCTTACTCCTCCCATACAACAGCCGAGAGTCCAAGAACGTGGTTGGATTGAGTTCAGCGGCTGGCAAATATACGCAGTCCATCTACGCGTGCTGCACACAACTCAGATCATGTGCCAGGTCAAGCCAAAGGACAGGCTTCCCGCCCAGACGAAATGTGGGTGTTCGTGCGTCCAATTTTCATTTGCCGTACCGGTGCTGACAAGAAAGATCATACGCCTGCTGTGGGGGCGCAGTGCGATGCTTTGCAGAAAGGCGTCATGCACGCACGTGCTGTGGAGCAAGTTTGTGTGTAGTACAGGGATGTGTGTGGAGGTAGGGCGAGATGTCCTGATGACGTCTGTGCTACGTTGGTTTACGGAAAATTCTTGTGAATGGACACATGGTCGAATATGTGTACGAGATATCCAAATGTCTTGGGCCGGTATGAACAAGGGAAACGGAAAGGAAGGGCATGTTTAAGGCCCCTGGAACTGGTTCGCCGGACCCAGTGAGAGGGAAGGATTCGCAAGTAAACGACCAGATCAGTGTGTGACTCGAGGATACGATCAGAATATGATCAGTTTGGAACTGATTTCACACTTATGTTGGGAGAGAACGTGGTAATGATGGAGTGGGTGTCCCCACAGGTGATGATGGTAGTGTTTTGTAAGAAGGGGGCCGAGCCGGTCGTGTTAACATGGAACAAACTCCGCAGGTGTCGGACGATGCCAATTTCTGCGCAAAAGTTGGCATACAATGTGGACACGATCGCGGAGCTGGGGACTTACAACTTCAACGCGCGTATTCGAGATTTTCGCGGCTCTAGGTTCGTTTAAACATCTTCTATACGATGGGCATCGTAGATTGTTACCAGTTCTTACGGCAGCACACCAGACCTGTCGAGATTTCATGAGGTACTTTGACGTACCCGGATTGGTTTTTATGTGTTTGAGGGAAGTTTTCAGGGTGCCCGTGCAACGGCATTTTTCCAGCCATTTCTGCCAGCACTCTTAGCGGCGTCGCCGTAGAATAGCCTCCTGAGTATACGCTTGTCACCCATCTCCTGACATGGCTGCCGCAGATGTATCTGCTTCAGCATGGCGTGCATACGCAGGACGCCGAGTCCATCCAGGTTCTCAATATCCGGCATCCTTTTCTCCACTTTACTTTCAAAAGTATGTGGAGGTAGTCGGCGTGTAAATGATAGTTTTCTTACTTGACTTCCATGTACAGTCCACGTCTTCTCCTGCGCATGAGCGTAGTCAGGACAGCAGTCCCATACATCCTCGGTTTCGTGCTAAGGAGGCTTTCGCGACTGTTGTTGACGGTCCGTCACAGTTGGCCAAGGGTCTGGCTATTTTTGAAGACCCGATATGTTACTTTTTCATCGCGCGGAGTCATCCGCAAATAACAAGTACTGGGTGCTGGCATCAGATACTCGCGAAAATGCTTGCACACGATGGATGTTGAACAGTTTTCTGTCGGACGGCAGTAAATGTCGATCCCCGGGCGCTCTTCATGGTAGGCCTTCATCGGCATAATGGAGGATATGAGACTGGATAGGGTGGTAGCGAGTATGCCACCCCGTAGTGGCCCAAGTCTAAGCGGATGTTGCAACGCTGAGCCTCTCACGACGACTACTTGTACGTACGCACTAAGTGCAGCCTGGTTTTCAGCCAATACCAGCTGTCCAAACTGGCCAATCATATTCGAGTTCGAGTCACACATGACCTCGCTGAAGGCGTGGACGACCAGCCCGCTGTCTCATATCCACAGACGCCGCTCTCGCGGTGTCGGACGCGCCCTCGCCTGACTGCCAACTTCTACCAACCTCTTCTCTAGTAGTTGCGTACAGAATACAACGTCATTTCAACTAGCGTCCTACTTCTTATCTTCCTGTTTAGAACTCTGCCTGATGGTCTTATTGGCTAGGGCCTTCCGATAACCTAAGCCGCCACGATAGCTCTGTAGCACCCCACTTTTCACCTTGAGTGCTTCAGAGAATGCCCTACTGTCCGTAACGTGCGCCATCATCTCGCGTGGATTTGTCGTAGCACTTTTGTTAATCGCCAGGTACATCCGGATTTCTCTCCAGAGTCCATAGCTTTCCACGGTGTCCGGGACCCCCATCAGATCAACGAGGCAATGCAAGTCCGTTGTAACGCATTCCCTGGCACTTTTTGTGGCTGGCTGTTTACGAAACTTATGTTCGTTTCTCCTCGGTGGGTTCAGAATACACATTGCCTTCCTAGAAGGAGTCCCTGATCCAGATGCGTGTTCAGACGCCTGGAGTTTTTGCCGGAAATGCTGAAGGAGATGCCCCTGTGGTTGTCACAGAGCTACCAGTCTCACTTGCATTTGCATGTGTACGATGGTGGAATTATTGCAGTCTTGGGGAATTTGTCCTTATGCTCAGATACCCTGGGAGGATGAATTAAGCTCGTCGATTAATTTGTAAATTCCGTCCAAGACTGCACCGGCGCCCAGTGTGGCAGTGACTGACTGGTGGACTGAGGTTCGAGCTAAATATTCCCTTCCTAATGTGACCAGAGTAGCGCTCTCACGACAGTGTGGTCTGAGTTGCCTATCCCCTTCGTGTGAAAGGCTGGTGTTCAGCGGGGGTTGTGTGTGGCAAGATGGGCGGGCTGTTTAGCTATGTCAGTTACATGCGACCAATCCTAAAATCAGATGGCTGGTCGGTCCGGATAGCGGACTGGCAGGCTGGACGGGAAAAGAGAGCGAGATCGACTCTGGGAAATCCGTCTGCACGACACTTCAGCGCACTTCCCTACTATAAAAAAATTGACACGCTTTCGAAATAACACGGTGCGCTAAAAGTCATGACTTGGAGGGCTGAAAACTGAGGGAATAACTCGACCTTCCTTCCAGTACGGGGTGCCAGAATGAAATGACTCCTGAAGGCGGCATCTGTGGCGCGTCCACTCAGTTTGGATCCGAGCCGACCACTTCTTGTTTGTGTGTCTAGTCCATCGTGCGCGAACCAGGCGTATGGCACGCATAGACGGGTTGTTTAGCTTTCCCAGGCACAGCGGCCTATCCTGCTTCGGGTCTTCCTGACTCTGTTTTGGCACCGAGCATAGGAGGGTCAGGGGGAAGAGTTCCGCCATGGCGCGCACGTCTGCCACCACTATAAACTACCTTACGCGCAATTTACCGTCCGTGTGCCCACTTTACTGTGGGACACACGGTGGATTTCGTCGTCTACGAGTTCGAAGTGGCATACGTGGCAGGGTACCTCCGAAGGGGTATTTTCGTGCAACGGTCATTCAACCGTATTGACGAGTCCAGGGTGATCGTACAGCTGCAACGTGAGTCTCGCCAACGTCCCGTACACCCCTCATAGTGTCGGCTATGCGATCAAAAATCGTGTCCCAATGTCTTTCAAGCTAGCCACTTGCGGAATCCGGGGTCGGCATCACTACTGTATGTCCTTCATATCCCCTCGTGCATCAGCAGAGCCGCAGAGCACAAGCTGTCAAGTAAGTACAACTATGACTATTTTTATTCACTTGCCCTTGAGCATAATTCCAGTAGAGCGCGGACATATCGGTGGATCCACTTAGTCTGAGAAAGAGAATCGAATATAACAACTTACTGGACGTAGATTAGCGCAGTTATGGACAGCCAGGCACTACTAGTCAGGGGCTATTTTAAGGTCAGTACGATCAATCTGAGCCTCACTAAGACCTCGCATCTTATGTCGATAGCGGTTTCGCAGATTTCCGATCCGACGACCTTTTGCGCATTTAACCCACCTCTCGTGCATCGTCATTTACGCGGGCGATGCAGACCCCGCAAAGGTAGCTCTGGAAAGTCGGACGTGACCACACAAATGGCCAAACAGCTGGGGATGGACCTAATGGAAGTACTCGATAATCGCCAGAACAGTGCGAGGTTAGAGTGGTTAGACCGCTTACCAAGTTCTGGCTTCCTCTGCGTTGCCGTGGCCTCAAACTGGCGTAAAGGTGCGCACTCCAACATGTGTAACAACTTCAGGCATCAGCGTCCGGTCGGCTACTTCGCAGGCGATTTGCCACAGAACCTCCCTACATCACAATCTGCGCCCAACAATCGCCTTCCAGGTACCTGGACGACCAAGCTGCTATTGCCTGCGACAAGTTTACCGGCACGAACAACTACGTGCACATCCAAACGCGGAGACAAAACGCATGGACAGGGCCTCGAGAAGTCGGAGTCATCGTAGGGGCCAGGGACATTGGATGGGGAGCAGTGCAGACCGCTACTCTCTAGATGTCATCACTTACGCGGGAGGACAAAAGCCGACGGACCCATCCGGAAATGGCAGCTCTGATGCCTACGTAGACAGTATCAATAGGTAAAAACAGTAATAGGCGCCATATTTCTGGAGCCATGCGAAAACCACATCGGAAATCTGTAAAGTTCTTCCATCAGCCGGCATACTTACCAAACCCACGCATCCTGCGAATAAATGGGGAGCGGGAGGAGTGACATCTTGGCTTGGTGTCAGGTCTTCGAGAGCAGTCACTTACCACCATCTTATCATCAAACGGCTTCGTGACAAAGATCGGTGTTGACTAAGTACTGCACAGGCACGTTATACGCTCAGCCTTCAAAGCGCAAGGGGCTGCAGCCCTAACTTGTACACTACCATTGCCCTACCAGCGAAAGGTCAGGTCGGGTGAGGAAAGCAACAACAAACGCGCTGTGGCACAAATACCTGTCAAGATGAGTATTTCGGAACTGCAGTAGTTTTTTTCGCCCATCCCGGCTTAGTATTATGAGGAACACGGTAGGATCTACTCACACAAGACTGATGTCTACCGCTGGTCCCAAGAATGGCTGGGGGTGTGCAGACCTAAAACTTTACGGGGCAAGTGTCGGAGTGAGGTCATGACGAACGGCATAGTTTTTGCAGAGCAATCACCGAAGTCTTCGACCATTCCCACAGAGCACGAGAAAAAAGTCAAAAAGATAGGCGTGGTGGCGATTAAGAAAACATTCTTTTGCATTCACTAGTTGTGAATGGAAAATGTTTGTGGCTGAGACAGAATGGAAATATGCGCTACGAGTTTGTTAAAAAAGGGCTCCCCTGAGCCGTCAGCCTTCAGTGTTAGACATGGGACGATGGACGACTAGACGTGTCGCTGTGCCTGTGGGACGCTGCCCATGCGTTGCGGGTTCTGACTCGGATAGTGCACGCCCAGAGATGGCAGATCCTTGGCGATGTTAGTGAGGACAGCAGACTCGTTAGAAGGCCTCGTGGCGTCGGAGGTTCCTGCCTCTGCTGAAACACCACTCTCTTTTCGGAAACTGTCCACGGAAGAGGCGGTGGGTGCAGTCACCGCATCTACCCCAGAAGTGGTGGATGGTAGAGGTGGTGGTGGCGGTGGTGGCATATTGTTCAAAGCAGCTGCCACAGCGATTGCCGGCGGGGCAAGAGGCGGAGGTGGAGGGCCACGAATCAGCGATGAAGCTATGTGTTGGGAAAACAGAATCGCTCAATTATGTGGACGAAGCGACAGCAGACGACAATTCAAGAGGTTGTTAGTTCGGTAAAATAGGCATTAGAGTCGGATGGGCAAACAGACGCGAAGGAATTTAAGTCTGTTTGGCAAACTACCTGACTGCACTGGACGAGGGGCAACCCACGTTTTAAGGACGATGGCTTACTAACGTGATTTTCTCTAAAACCAATATCGGCAACGTATTTTTGTATCATATAGACTTGCAAGATGACCCGCGGAGATTCAGCTGCCCATTGCAGCGGTGCATTGGATCACTCGGCGTCCGATGAGAGTACCAAGAGTCTGTAAACACTTTGGGAAAGCGTACAACTAGGTCCTTATGGTTACAGTCATTCAACAAAAACCGTCCTTTCTGCGATAAAGGTTGTCTACGTCCTCTAATGCAGACAGTGAAGCAAGACGAACCAGAATCGACCTCTTGATAAACAACAGCAAAGATACGATCAGGGTTGAGAAGAAACTGATGCAAAGTTATTAGCTACATGTAGGGAAGTGAATACGATCATCAGACTGTGGACGATCGTGCTGTCGAAAGTTTTGAGTGGAGTTACTTGAGCTGGTCATCAGATAGGATAGACAGATATGAACAAGCACTTCAACTAATACCTAGGCCTGGACTGTCATTCACAAAAAATAGCCAACGATTTTAGATTAAAAAACATCGTCAACCAAAACTCAAGACTCTTTGGAAACTTTGAGTGGGACGCTGTACAGGTTCGGCAAAGGTGACACACCAAGAGGCTAAGAAGGAACAACGGCAGTCTATGGGTTTCTCCGTCAGTTAAGTTTTAACACGACTTACTGAGACAGGGCAAATTAATATACGATGAGCACCGCAAGTGAGGCAGGCGTAATTAAAATGTGCTTCTTACCTCCTGGTGGTGGCGGTTCCGCAACTGGTGGGGCAAGCTGAACAGTTCCGAGGGAAGTGATAGAACTGAGTTCACCGACTTTCACGAGGGGCGGAGGTGGAGGAGGTGCTGAAAAGTAGCCCCCAAGCATGGGAAAGACAGAGGACGTGGAGGGAAGCAGAGATGGCGGAAGGGGGGTCGGAGGTAGTGGCAGGCCCGGGACGGGTGGCAAAGACTCCACCTCGCCAGTCCCCAATAACGTTATGCCGGCACTAGCAGCTGCCAGGGCCGCAGGAGATTTGCCCCAGTTCACAGTCAAACGATGACCACGCAGGATAAGACGATCATAACTTCTTTCGGCGGCGCGCTCAGCAGATTCTCTCGTGGTAAACTGCAGGAATGCGCAATGCTGCTTGTGGTGAACACTGACAGAACGAAGTTCACCAAACTGGTAAAAGTGATCCCGCAGATCCTTCTCCGTTAGTTCCTCGGGAATTCCTCCGATGTAAAGGGTGGTGATAGTCCTGTCTTCCGGTGGCGTGAGTTTAGGCATGGAGGAGTACTTGGAGAGCAGCTTGGCAGCCACGGGATCGTCCTGACCATAGTAACGATCACGCAGATTTTGCTCCGATAGTGGATCATCCGGATCAGTGGGTTTTTCATGCCTGTATGGACATTCCTCCCCACGTCTACACTCACCCTTGACCCAGAAAGAACAAATGTGAGGTCTGTTTCGGCGATAGTAGGGCGTCGTACGAGCTAGTTTAAGAAGCATGTCTGCACCACCGGCGCCAGATCCATGAAGCGCTGCATTTGTACTGGCTAATGACTTCCCAATCAGATCATGACCGCCATACGGTGCAGTAACATCACCAGCTAGCTCCAGCTGCTGTTCAACTTGCTGATGGAAATACTCCCGATTCACATCGCTACGGGGTAGTTGTTGATTAAGACGGAGCGCTTTGTCTCGGACTTCAACGGGTAATCCATATTCAAGATCAAAAATGCAGGTCTGGCAGACGTTCTTCACCTTGGCACAGGTCTGGCAGATCTCAGTCTTCTTGAAACGAGCCTTGGGCCCTGGACTCCAGCGAAAGACTGTAAATGGACGATTGCAGATCTTGCACTCCCTCCCGTACCGCTCCTTCATCATTCTGACGAAAGGGCTCGGACCGAGGCATGTTTCGCAGAGGATTGGGAAGGACTAGAATATGTCGATAAGAGGCCCTTAGTCGGGAGAGATTCAGCATAAATTCTAAAATAGGAGTGTCAGCAACTAAACTGATGGAAGCCCAATGCGTACAACTAACGGAAGGCTAGAATTTGACATAGTGCGTTCATAGAGACAAATTTGTCAAGGACTAAGACGGGATGCGAGGCACTTACTACTTATAAGCCTTTCGGACAGCACCAATGGTGGTGTAGCATAAATAAGTACAAGTAACAAGTAATCATCAGCGCGCCCCACCTAATGATGCGTCCCGAAATGCTAACCGTCACTATGTGGGGCAGGAGTCAAAGTCGAAGTTCGCCAAATTTATGGCGTTCCTGTTCGATTTGCTTGTTCCTTTCTCCTATTATGCAGTCCTTCAGCATTAAATTTCCAATAAGGCAAAACAACTTGGAAGACAAACTACAGCCGAAGATCGCCCTGCGCTATTTCACATAGGACTAAAAATAAGTTCATACTCGAGTATAATTGCATGGCAGGCCTGTGTGCGTCAATGGTTGCACGACGCCAAAACAGGAACTAAAGAAAGTTTGGTGGTGGCAGACACAGAGGATAAGTTTTACCGTTCGACCCCCATCTGGATGACTTTGTTCCCGAAGCGGCCATATATTTTGAGAAAAACGGACGCCAATGATGCAATGACTTCCACGATAGCTAATGATTCGCCTTTTGAGGTTCGGCGGTATCCGACTTCCGTACAGTTCGATAGAACTCTTTTGGCCGCTCTCTTGTCTTTGTCGGCAATGTTACTCTGCCTTTTGGTTGCTACGCATTCGTCGCTGTGTGAACAATGGGGTCTAAGGAAATTTGAGTTTGATCGGTAAAAGCGATGGACGTAAGCAGTAGACGAAACTTTACTCTGCAGTTTTAGACTTCATCGGGATGGCTGACCTAGCCTAGAAAGTTAAAAAATTCCTGAAAAGCAGAGATTAAGCATGCTTTAGCATCCGCCTCTGAGGGGTTATGAACACCTTCAATCGGCTCTTTCGTGAAAGATAACTGGTAACGAGCCTCCATACTTAACAGAAATTAATGGACGTGTTGGTGGTAGATGGAAGATACTGAATTATTGCTCCAACAATAAAAACCTGTCAAATAGAACCCCGTGAAGCCGGTACTACCTTCAGCAACCATAGTACTAACAATTTGAGCATACGTCCCGATATTGCTTTTTACAACGCAACGCACGGCTCTTCGGAATACAATTGTCGGATTCCCACAATCAACTGCTCCACGGAATCTCTTGTTCTTATCAAAATCGACCATTATTTACGCTAGCTTAGTGTCAAGGAACAACATAATGATAATGGGGACGTGACGCTACGCGAAACCTGTTATGGTGACCTGTAAGCACGGGCGAGATCTTATATATAAGGGCTCTGTGTCTATTTGCGGCGGTTGCCGGTATTTTCGACACCTACCGAAGAAATGGTTTCAAGCGCGAAGCCTGCACAGTGCAGACGGAAAAGTAATAGGCGTTACCTAGGGGTGAACAGCATATTTCATGCAAAAAACTGTGGACGGGCCATATATGTGGGTGTTCTCGAAAGGGAGGATAAGTTCTGTTATCGATCCGAGCATTTCACTTCTAAAGGTGCCTATCTCCAGATTTCGTGACCAGCATAACAGACCGCCACTTCAGCCAGGCAAAATATTCAGCTACTCATTGCTGGCATGAGAAGGTGGTCCAAACAGGCGTGTACAAAGGACGGTAGCATCAGTATAATCCAAGACCCATAGACTATAAATAGTTAAATCACGTACAGGGAACCGACTGTCGCTGTCGTATTCTGCAGCTTAAATGAATGGCAAACCCAGAGATACAAGCAGAATAAACACGGCTAGAAGATACTTCATCACAACCACAGACATACCGATAGACATTATCGGTGTAGGCCGTGCAAAGCGTCCTTAAACGAAAACACAGGAATTTAGTGAACAGGAGCCACCTGACCAACGCATCCGTGAGCGCTACCTTCGATGTAAGTCCTATGGCATGATATTCACTCGGACCGAAAGCGCTGTTTCAAGTCATATGGAAAACGGATATACAGCTACTCCCTAAAAACGTAATCGCTGCCGAGACGCCGAGGACGACAGTGAGACAGGAATAAGTTAACAGGGCGGAAGGGATGACGTATTAGGCGATCAGTCGTGAAAATAGGTGAGCGTCACTGAAATATGAATTCGTGCCTTATGGAATCGAAACATGCCATTGAAACGAGTTCTCATGATGATAAAACGACGTGGAACTGCACTGTCTTGATATGTAAAACAGTTGGCCACGACAGAATTCCGGCGTTACCGTAAAGAAACGATAACTGAAGCTCACGAAGAAATCATTACTTTAGTGCGCTTGCTTCGTTGGCCGGAACGGCAAGAAAATGCGTTTAGAGTCAGTGATAATTACTTAGCGGCATAATCGATGAAGTATTTGGAATTGCAGAGGCGTGAGATAAAAATCGAGCAGTCATGCTTTAAACACTATAGTATTCCTACCCATCATGTATATGACAACAGCGTAAATTTGCGTTGTGGCTCCTTTAGAAATAAATATAAAACGCATTTCGGCAAGATCCAAAGCTGCGAAATTTAAATCAAAAAAACAAGTAAAGAACTCTCCCACTGTCAAACTTACCGAATCTTCCCAGTTCTGGCGATTATATGTGTTTGAGGCCTTTGACGAAGTCATTTCAGGTTACGCGCGGAAAAGAGTGGGCAAGGCGGCTTAAACAAGGAAGCAGTCTTTTGAGTTTCTGCAGGAGCTTGGCACACTTCTTATATTTTCAACAGGAACAACTGTCCTGATTTGCAAAGCCTTCATACATCCAGCTGCCTAAGTAGTTTGCTATTTTCGTGGGACCTCTAGGTATCTAAGTAAGTAAGATGAACGCTACAAAGATATCAGTTTAGTATTTACCAAATAAAATGTTAAGATCTCTAAATGCGTGCCCACAACGACAATTTTCCTAACGTTTCAGCTCCCTGAGTGACGCAAGCACATGAAAAGTAGCCAAATTATGGCATTTTTATGCTTTACACTGACATAGTAGTCGTTCGAGGTATTTTCCCTCGACAGTACTGTAGGTATTTTTACCACCGCTTACAGCATTGCGCTGTCTTGTTCGCCCATAGTCGTGCAAACAGTGGGTGTCACATTGTATATGTTTGCTGAAATGTTTGTTGAGCGGCACTCCACATTGTACTGCAAATGTAAAATGGTCTACAACGTTCACAGCAGTGTACACCTACCAGATGATGTTAATCGTCATGGTCCATTTGACAGCTTTTATTCCTTTCCTTCCGAAAGTTATTTTGGAAAATTGAAAGGTTCGCCTTGGAAACCGTCGCATCCACTGCAGTAAATAGCACGTCGATTAGGGGAACTGCCTGCTGAGCGGCCGGACATAGGCGAACCGTTCGATTTGAGTTTTTATAATGAACACTATGACGGTCCTCTACCCCCCCAACTGGTGGGCCCTGTAGGCAATTTAAGTATATGCAGAAAATCAGGACTCTTATAGGCACGTCACAGTGGACGGTAATTTAGTTTGTATTCAGAATATCGTGTGTTACTCTTGCGGGGGTATACGATTAGTCTATGTTGATTACGACAACACTCATGATTATTTTGATTTTCTTGCTAAATGATCGAGGTAAAGTTTTTAAAGCCACCTTGGGGATCGTATTCAACACCTGCCCATTGCGTCGTTGATACACAAGTACGCCTGCTTCTCAGCTGACGATCACTTCGTCCTTATTCAAATCAATGCGATGGGATACCGATTACTGGCAACCGGGACTGTCCGTGAAGTTTGATGTCGACAACGGAGACTTCTTGACATTTAACAACTGCGTCGGACGGCGACTTTTCTTCATATTGTCCCATAATAGTTTTTGTCGTACTGCACCTCTCACCGTATATCGGTCACTGTCCAGGTGTTCTACAACCCAACAGTCCCAGTTATTTATTCGTGGGCAGTGCAGGGAGATAGTGCTTACATATTGGAAGTTAACCTAATCCCCTCCTCCTTTGTTGGGTCGTAGATTACTATGGCTGACGAGGACAATAACAACGTCAATACGCGTCCAAAGCGGAATTCACAATTCACTTATGATCCAATACCATGGGATATAGGACCACTGCCACAGCTCTCATCAGCGGTGAGGGGACGAATTCGTTTCCACTTCAGGAATTAGTATAATAGGTCATTGACTCTAATGATACTCGACCTGGAGGAATTTCAACCCTCGGGAAGAGAGGAGGGTAAACATCAGTGTCTTCAGTGACCGCATGTTCGCTGACTCATTCTACGACGAAATAACGCATTATCTTCTGTAGCAGGCAACAGGGGAAGAGGCACTTTTGTAGATCTGAGTAGGTAGTGTATACTCAATTCACATGCGATAGGTTTCGTAGACGTATTTACCAAGTGGAATGCCGATCAGCGGTCTGACTGCAAAAAGCTTGAGAAGGCCTTCAACAACGCATTCAAGAATGCCTATGATCGGTTGCATAAAAGTAGGCAGAAGATGCTGAAAACGCGCTATATGGATGGTGTACTATGGGAGCCGAATCGACCTTGTAGCAGTCCCTATCACACAGTGTAGAACACCCTGCTAATGTTAATAAACAGTAAAGACCTGATCAGTTTAAGTCAGTTAAAAGAATGCAACCTCAAAAATTCTAAAAGTGGACGCTCATGGCGGAAGTTCTTTCTTTCTCAGAGCCTGTGACTTGAAGAAGTGGTTGCAGAATTAAAATACAGACAGCAGGGTGACGAACAGAGCTTGCCTATGGGTGAAAGCGATAACATTTTAAAACACAAAACATTGCCATGGAACCAACAACTGAGACCAGGTGCAGCATCAGCTGTCCAGGAGACGCTCACGGTGCTGTAGAACTACCTGTTTAAAACTGCGTTAGGAGCTGATAAACAATTTTCAATAAGCTACCGAGTAATAACGGAACAGAGGAAGTCTCGAAATGCTCTCGCAAATGGAAGCTATCAACCGAGCTGTCAAAGTCTCTTTCGACTCTCTTTGAGCTGTCAATGAGAACAAGAAGGCTGCACTCGCAGTGGAAGACAGCTAACCTCGTTCCCTTACATAAGTGTGGTAGCAGGATGGCATTAAGCAGCTTCAAGCCTTTAGCTGAACTTGCCTCTCATGCAAAACGATGGAAGCTCTAGTAAAGACTGTTATACAGCAATATTGTGAAGAAAATAACATCTTGCAGGATTTTCAGCATAGTTTCCGGAGAGGACCATCCCGTCTCTCAAATCTGCTAACTTGTCTCGAGAGCAGCCCCAGGGCCATAGAGGAAGGTTTTGAGGTGGACGTCGTGTACATCGGCTTCCTCAAAGCTTTCGATACTATTTCGGCCCAACGTCTTCTTCACAAATTGAGCGCCAATGGCATCCGGGGAGATCTTCTGAGCTGGATAAAAGCATTTCTGTTTGATTGGAAACGACATGTCTGTATCGGAGAGGATATGTCAGACTGCGTGAACGTGACTAGTGGTGCGCCTCAAGGCTCAGTTCTAGGAACATTGCTCTTCATACTTGATGTTGGTGACAGCCTTCAGAAACTCCATTACGGTAGAATAATGTTTGCTGATGACGTTAAGCTCTGGCAACTCATTAAGAGTCCTTACGACCAGAGAATCCTTCGGAACAACCTGCGCCGACAGCAAGCGCGGTCGGAGGAATAGCCTCTAAATTTCAATGTGCAGAAATGTAGTCCTTCATTTGCGTCCAACCAACTGTCACTCAAAGGAGAGCCTGAGGACATATCACATGAAAGATATAAGACTACCCACAGGATCTTCACGGAAGGATCTCGGTATTTGGATACAGAATGACGTTAAACCAGCATTGCGGTGCAAAAAAGACTGCAAAGAACGCCGTTGAAGTGTTCCATGCAATCAAATGGGCGTTCGTAACCTCTAACGAAGACCTTTTTGGAAGAGTTTACGGCACTTTCGTTCAGCCTCATTTAAAATATGGCACACAAGCTTGACGGCCATGGCTTGTAAAGGTCAAAACCTGCATTGAAAGAGTACAACGTCGTGTAACAAATCTGCTCAACGGTTTAAAAAGCATTCCTACATAGAGAAACTGAATTGCCTTAATTTATTCCGTATGTGTTACAGGCAGCAAGGAGGTGGTCATATCTCCGTCTCCAATATAATACATGGCCTTGAGCATGGACTTAACTTTGAGGACATGTTGCAGTGGCACGTTTTCTCCAATCTTCGTGGTCACTCGATGGAGCTTCAATCGAATATGTCCAGGCTATATCTTCGTTCTCAACTTTTCACGCAAAGGGTAGTGGAGAAATGGAACGATCTCTTTCAGTCGGTTGTGGAGGCAACGTCCCTGCAACTCTTCAAGAAGAGCTTATATTATTATTTGTGTCCCTATCTTCCCTTGACAGTCTGAACCTGAAGTAAATACTCAGCGACGCCAGAAATTTTTCTCTGAAACAATGCTACCCAAAGGATTCTAGTACTGAATTAATAGCGAATATTTTAATTGTTCGTGTGCAGTTATTTCTAACGAGCTGACATGTAATCAATAGGGTTTTCAAGGGCCTTGCCTATTATCCTTACCAAATAAACTGAGACTTCGAGCCTGTGATATAGGTCAGTGCTAATATTAGTAGTACGGCCAGATTACCAGCTATCTTGAACTAATGTTATTATACTGAAAGGCCCAGAATCTGTTGACCAAACACAATAAATCAAAATTTGCCTACCCAGACTCCATGGATTTCACATAAACGGTGAGGAGATAGGGTTGTCCTGATACAAACCATTTAGGAGGGTCATTGAAGAACGATAAGCTGTCAGAATAATCACGAACTTGAAAAAAAATGATAGTGTTGGGAACGGCCGCTGAGCTTATATGCTGCAGGGAATTTAGTTGGTCGACTGGGCGTCGCGCCCACGATGAATATTCATCGTGGGCGTGCGTACTATATGATACACACCAGAAGATGCCTAGAGCACTGCTCATACGCAGTGTTAAACATCTATCGTTGCTCGCCGCCTTCTACGTAAAGTGGTTATGACACGTAAAGGGCAAAACCATTCTAGGTTAGTTTGTTTTAAAAAAGCTAGGTGATATCGACGGCGTCACCATCCTGTCCGATGGTGTCCAATCTGATCAAATAGTGCTTTTGGGTTATTTTACCTTACCTTTAATTCCTCACACTGAAGAGCAATTCAAATCTGCCCCTGCCGCGCGTGTCACGAATCAGGTAAGGGATGTTTGCCTGTCGCTGCGTGAGCCACCAACACCACCCAGCATAGGCAATGGCAGCGAAGGATTGGCTTACCAAGCGCATATAAGGACTTTTGCCAGTCAGCGAACTGACGTACGTGCATCAGTCCGGCTGAGATTGGAACAATTTACAACCAAATATGTGAACTGTAGGGATAACCTGACACATCAAAGTCTTCTTTACACAATAAGTTAACGGAAGTGATTTGGAGAATCCCTCTGAGCTCGGATAAATGCAAAAGCGAGAACCATCAAAGTCTACCGAAGGAGGGAACCAGGACTACATGGGACGACATACAAATAGCTTTGAGTATCCAAAGAAAGCTGCAGAACAGAATGCTAGCACGAGAAAAAGGGGGACGAACAAAATACTAAAAGTTGTAGCATTGTCAAAGGAGGTGACACCAAGAAGCCTTGCCATGCGAAGATTCACACACCAAATCTTCAATGATCATACTTTCGAGCTGAAAAAGGAAATTAACAAGAATATTTATCAAGATGTCATCATACATGATACCAGACCACGGGGTCTCTGCTCAGTCGCGGCGAGGTCATTGTCAATTGAGTCATACCTGAGTCTCTTTCCAAGTCGTCATAGGACAGAAGATACAATTACATTGAACTATTTCGGCAACATGTCGTTGATCTTCCAAAGGAGGACCTCAATGTCGCAATCTCGAAGGCCTTCATTTTGAGTCACATAAAGGATTTGACGAATGAATTGAATTTGCAAAAGCATCTATTTCTCTTGACACTTCCTCGATCTTCTTCTTTACATGTCGCCTAATAGTGCGTTTACATTCCTACATAAACATTTCAAATGTAAAAAGAGATGGGTTAATGAATCAAATAAGGGTATACCAGGGAGAAACAGAGAGCCCTTTATAGCACACGCCGCATGCGATAAAGGCGACGAGCATGCGCGTGGGATCATTGATAACTCAAGCACACCAGCCAATGATTGTGGAAAATCGATAGACTCACCGTCCAATCAGGCGACGAGATAGCCCAATCGCGAGATTCCCACGATAAGAATGCATCAGGTAGCTATTTAATGCTACTAGGGCAAAAGTTACTCTTAGAAGTAGAAAACAAAGGGAACTAATGCTGAATTAAAAACTCGCCCTCTTAGTAGCACATCCAAATTTTTCTACGGGAATTTTCACCGGTGGAACAAAGAAATAAAGAGAACCAACAACAGAGCATCTTAAGTGACACGTTCCCGGACACCGTTTTCGAGCAGAGCGTTAATATTACTTATACCGTAGGTGTGGCGAACATCATTCCTCTTAGATCTCACTGACGTAATTTTGCATTAAACCACCCTTAATGAGTGGACGTTTTTACAGTCGAGATGTTCAGGTCAAATCGACACTCGTCACTAATGTTCAAGACCTCATTTCGGGGATTTGTGAGCCGAAGACGATAGTTCCAAAAATGTCAAATCTGTTGTTCCACAAGAAACAAGGCTTCGAATGGAAACCGCAAATACCGAATTTCAAAAAGCAAATATCAGTTCTTTCGTCTGAACCATCAGCGTAGACAGACTGATGACGCTCGACCACCAATTACGGTCTGGAGCCGAATTTCGTAAATTGAATGTCCAATTACTGGACAAGAGCTTCAGACAGGAGCTGGTAAGCCACCATATTAATCACACCCTATTGCGTTAGACTTCCTTCCTAACATGCCTTGGTGGGCAGAATGTTGACGAATTCGTCAAGCGAATTTTCTTCGCAGTCTTCGACGATGAGATCAGCCTTTGTGTCAATTTCAAAGGCAGAAAGACGAAAGAGAGCCTCTGCGGTTCTAAACTGTATGAGGTTATATTTGGTAGGTCTGCCGTTACTTACAACTATACAACATGCAGAAGTCTTCGGAGCGTGGAATACCGATTACACCGTAAAGCTGTCTGACCTTGAGTCAGCACTTACCAAGCGGCTGAAAAAGTCGCTCGACAGTTGTGTCCAGCGGAGGAATAAATCACAACTGACGCCCAATGACAGTGGTAAATTAATTGTAGTTTTCCAGTAATGGATTTTAATTTCTAGACAATATACCCTGATCATCTACTGATTCCTCGCCTGCGTTACCTATGTGAACACAGAAGGGGTTCAGCAAACTATTGTACATATTAATTTAAATTTTTTTAATAAACAAATTACAATACAACCGTCTCCAGTGTACCAATTGGTAATAGGGGGTAATAAACGTACAACAAGGAATGGATGGGGGTAGAAAAGGGCATTGGGATAAGCAAACGATTCCACGCGTAGCATATTACCCCCCCCTTTTCGCCGATAGCGTAGTATCTCGACTAATCGACATCTAATAGATATCTATGGTTGCGTCAAAATAGATATCTAATCGATATATATATATATATATATATATATATATATATATATATATATGAGCGAGCCCA
>CACRXP010000812.1:62276-93447 GCA_902702965.1 Spirometra erinaceieuropaei
AGGATTATCTCCCTCACACTTTTCATTTTCGTCTGACGACGGGTTGGTGTAACCGACTTGAAAATTCACGAGTATACCTCGATTTTCCGACGAGCCTTCTCCTTTTATATATATATATATATATATATATATATATATATATGTATCAATAAATAAATATCTAATAGATATCTACTCGATATAGTTCGCTACTAGGGTACGCATATATGAAGCTGGGAGTGTATTCGGTTGAACGATCATACACTCTCGGCCCTGAATATGAAACTATCCAAGAAAACATAAACACGGGAAATTTACATAACCTTTTTGCCCCTTCCATCTCTTCATAAAAGTGTTCAGATTCCAAGTGGTTCTATTCTTCGAGGACTTCGATGTGCCTGCAGCCAACTAGGATATTCTGACAGTCAGCAACATACCTAGTTAATAGACTCATACGATTCACAGGAAATCAGAGTGCCAGTTGCTTTGCCCTAATGCTCACGAAAGAAAGTCCGAGCACTAATGAAACAATATCGTGCTGTTGTGGGACCAACTACTCTATTTTCAGTCCCACCGAAGGACAGAACACCACTTAGATGTACTAAGGGCAGATTCCGACAGTATGAAAAAAGGATCTGATATCCTGGAACTGAGACGGCTCTCCTACAGCTAACCCAGATGGCTGAAGATATGTTAAAACGGCATCACTGGGTCATATTCAATGTAACTGTTCAGTGAAGATGTAAGAACGACAAATCTTCCTATATGGTAAAGAATAGACGTTAGCATTCGACGGTTCGACCATCGTTTCCGACGATGCCCACCGAGTGCCCCACAGTAGAGTGGACACAAGGACGGTGACTTGCGCTTGATTTAGTTTGCAATTATAGTATATGTACGCTGCATCTACTGAACTCGTTCCCACTTTCTACCTGGGCTCGGTGTCATCAGGAAGTCGAGAAGACTGGAGGTGTGGGGATGGGGGGGGGGGGGCGCTGGTGGCTGTCTCGACAGGAAGTCGCACCTAGTCGTGCCACCAGACCTAATTCATCATGTACAGCTGATCAAGACTGCGGGCAAAAAGAAAAGGGAAGCGGTTTGGATCCCATCGGAGTAGGAGTGCCATAACAACCGCATTACGATGGAACCATCACAGTTTGACTTTTAGTCCATCAGGCGACCAATTAGTGCATGAGCGTACGCTGGGCTGACTGTGTGGTCTGATTTGAACCTCCAGTTGGAAGTCTTCCAAGCTACAGCTTTTGTCACACAGTGATGGTCTCAAGCACGTCAGATTGTTTATAGTAAGGAATTATGCGCTGATATTCGGCCAAGCTCCCTCTTCTCTTTCCTATATACAAGATTACTGTCCAAACCGGCCAACCGGCTGATGCTGAGATTGGAATGGATGGCTGGCCGGTTTGAGAACGGCCCGTCTGCGCGTACCGCACACACGAACAGGTCCTCACATGCACACGGCAGGGTATCGTATAAAGAGGGCTGGATTGTTCGGATCTCGCATATGGCCGAGGGACCACCTGGAGAAATAGTCGAAGAACATACTTCCCAATTACGCGAGAGATGCCTCGTTCGTACATGCAGTGTGCGATGGAGCAGGAGGTGATGGAGTAATTTATGGCGACGTGGTCTAATCTAGGGAGATCTACCACAAATGTTCGAGGAGACGCGTGTGGCCCAGTAGACCCATGCGATGACGGAATGTGCGTGGACAGTGGGGACTGTGAAGACGGGTGAGGCAAGTGCAGGTCAAAGATCCTGGCACTGGCTCATCGGCCACAGTGCGGTCGGTTCTTAATTAACCGACCAGGCCTAAGATGAATGTGCGACCGCACTGACGACAGTTTGGGACCTAACCCACATCGCCGGCGGTGGTTGAGGGAGCAGTGGAAGTGTTCCCACCGGTGACGTATGTAGGAGAGGTGGTAATCAACGTCGTCACGGCTGGAACGCTAGGGATTAGGATGATGGCCTGCGATTTGGCATCGGGAGAATAGTCACCGCGTTGGGGTTGGTCGTCATCGTCGATACCATGGAAGTTAGATCAGGAGTTATGGTAGGGCGTTTGTGGAGGCAGCACTTACGGTTGTTAGATCATTGTTGCAGTGGGTCCTGCATTGTTCGACGAGTCCAATCCGCGCGCAGAAGTTTCACTGGCAGTGTGGGCATTTTAGAATGCGCTGGTAGTATTGCGAATGGTCCACGCTTGAAACTTGCGAACCACTCTTTTGGCTTTGACAATTGTGACGGGGTTGGCTTCGTGGATTGCTGCTCTCGTCCTCATACCTCTTCTGCATCCTATTCGGTCGCAGCCGAAATAATATCAGTTCTCCTGGTTGATTTGTAGGTGTTCGAGAGACTTCTTCAAGGTTTTTATATAATAACCTTTTTGTCCTTCTTGTTGACGAGCACCTTTAGCGACATCTCCGTTGAAGATCTTTTGGGGTTGTAGCTCATAATCTATCCTCACGAAGTGGCCATCCAATCGCGATTGCAGTTGCCTCAGCATGACTTTGGTGTTGAGGCTTCCGGTCTATTCAAAACTCCCGTGTCCGGAGTCTTGCTGTGCTACCTCAACATCAGGATTCCCTTAAGACAGTCGTTTCAGACTTCCGCTATATATAGCAGCGCCGCCAGAATGACGGCTTTGTACATCTTGAATTCGGTGTTGAAGTTGACTCCGAGGCTACTCCACAGTGAGACAAGCAACCTGCCGATGGTCTGGCTGGCGTTGAAGATTCAATCAGACATTTCGTCGTCGATTTTGATGCAGTGTGAGTGTGCTGCATAAATAGACGAGACGGTCCACGGTTTCCGGCCAGCTGCTCTGAACGTGAACTCGGGAAACACAGTATGCAACTTTGGGTGGTGGTAAGTGCACGAACATCGTCTTTTCTGCGTTTGTGGACAATCCGAGGTTGACGCAGACGGGGGATGGAGAGGCCCAGACTTCGCTACTTACCCGCTTATATCGCGATTTTGAGAGCGCAATCGTCCGCAGAGAGCAGATCGTGAACAGTAGTCATGGTTAGAATCTTCAGGGATTGCATGCGCCGGATGTTGAGATGGCCATCGGCTCTGTAGGCGATGCCGAACACAGGAAGCTTATTGCGGCATGTATCCACCGGCATGGCAGCGGGTGTGAGGCTGAAGGGGGTGGGGGTGAGTACGTAGTTTTTCTTCACTCCATTAGCCACTGAAAATGCTTCTGAAACGGTACCTTTGCCCGTGACGCGCGCCATCATTCCGTCATAAAGCTGACACACCATGTACATGAATCGATCAGGGAAGCCGAGTTTTTGCATGATTTTCCAGATTCATTAGCGATTAACCGTGTCGAAGGATTTCCTTAAGTCCACGAAGGTAGTGTGGAGATTGGCCAACAGTTCCTGGGAATTTTCTTACAGCTGGCAAACAGCGAAAGTCACGTTAGTGGTTCCGCGTTGTCATCAGAATCAGCACTGGCTTTCCGGGAGAAGTCCATGTTCAAGACGGCAGCTGAGGCTTTTGAGGTCAATAAGGGCGAATATCTTATCGACGATTTTGAGCAACGAGATATCTCTGTGATTGCCACAGAGTTGCCGGTTCCCCTGCGTCTTGTAGAGACGGCCGTTGATCGAGTTCTTCAAGTTCTGGAGGACTTGTTCTCCATGTCACATCTCCAGGAAGATGATCTAAAGTTTGTCAATCAGCCGGAGGCTGCCGTGCTTGTAAACATCGGCGGAGAGCGCGTTGTATCCCGACGTTTTCTCGCTGACAAATTTATGTAAGGCTCTGGTGACTTCTAGGGGGAGGAAGGCGAAATTTTTGACCCGTTGTTCGTTTTCACTTGGGGAACCGGTCGATGGCGGTGTCCGGAGATCGTAGGCGAGCGGTTGGGAATACTTCTGGAGAGATCGAGTCAACGCTTCAGAATCTGTGATTTCTTTGTCAGAAGAGTTGTTTGATCGGACCTGGGAGGCGGCACGTTTTCTTTGGCTGTGGGATCGTTGACCGCTATCTTACACTTAACAGATTTTGACACAAATCAAATCAGTAGGTAGTTCGACACAATGACCCTTGCTTATATGTTGATGAGTGTCAGATTAAGTAACGTAACAACGATTGGCTGCCTCAGGTATAATTTCCCAACATTAAATAACAAAGTATATGGAGTGTGGTATTCGTTAATGAATACCATAACTACATGGATTACGCGCGTTGTTGGGTTGCAGGAATCGTGAATAATGACCGATGAATGGTGAGTTGCAGCGTGAGCACAAAGATTTACAGACAATATAGGGAAAAGTTATCGCCCGACGCACCCGTCACTCCTTCTGAATATGTGGTGGGTTGTCCGTGGCTAAATATACGTATACTCACGAGTCACAGCTCCCAGCCACCTGAGTCCCAACATCCACTCATTTCGACAAGGCGGAAGTGATTGTCCGCTGGAAAGCAAAAAACTCGTGCACCGATGATCACAATGGGCAGGTTTTGAGAGCATTTCCCATCTTAGCTTTGAGAACTTTGATTTGTAATGACTTGGTAGGATAATTTAGGTAACCTCCTACGTACAATGTGCTGAATGCATACTAACTTACCTTGGACCGCGACCGATCCCTCGGGAAGTGTGGTGCCAATGAATACTTTATTTTTCTGAATTTGCTTTAAGGGTGCTACGACCCGCCCGCTTGCGATAGTGGGTGTTCGGGGCGTTCCCATTTAAAAGTCCAGTGTGATGGATTGCCTATGTCACGTTGCTTACCCCGCAGCTCCGCTAATCTACGTACTACTTGCTGCAGTGGCTGCGGTAATTTTCTAAGCACTCGTTTCAGTTTTCCGAGGAAACTTTCGAAGAGAACTTATCAAGCGGGCCATGCCGTGGAACATCGCCCGGTAGGTATACAATGTTGTGAACATTGTAAACCACCTCACCCTTACCATATAGAGAAGAAAGCCTTACAACAAGCAGGCGCAACAGACACTTGCAGTAGTGGACCCACTGTCTGCATGAGCGCGGACGAACTAGACAGCGTATTGCTGTACACAGTAATACAGAGCGCTTCCAATGTTTTCGAGGAAGAATCCTTTGGAGGGCTATTATACCAGTGGAAAGCAGGAACTGACACAATTCCTTTCTCTTCCGTGTGTCTATATCACTAACAGACCTGGTTCGCTGCGAAAATTGCCGCAGCAGGTGGACATTCAGAGATTTGAATATCTCATTTACCGTGCTTACTGCTGACGTTGATAACCTAAATGCATCTTCCCTAGGGCTTCGAAGCCACAGGTTTAGGGGCCTTCTCATGGCACTTGGTAAATTAAATGCAGAGGGTCGTGTGGACGAGAAGTAATCATTCCCACGTTACACGCCATCAGAGGCCAAATACCCATTTGGTGACAGTCGCCGGCGGTGGATATTAAATCCTCATCCGATCTAGCACACTCAGACACACTGCCTTAAGGTAGTTTATAGACTATCTTGTCTACATATTCACTCCTAACACAGCATCTTTCGCAGACGAAGTAGGCATCCACATTTTTAATTTCCCTTATGGAAGCTTTAACAAATGTGCCACAAATAATGATGGTCAGGCGAAACTGCAGCGTCCGGTCAATTGCATGGATAGGTAGACCACATCTGGCCAAAGTTAATAACTCTTGAGTTGGCGGTCTGCAAAACGACTGCACATCTGACGACTTACCATGGCCGCAATATATTCCTACGGCACACTTTGCTAACGGAAGACTGCATAATGCTACATAGAACTGGCATAAATTCTCTCTTAGTTTTCCTATGAATGGGTAAGTCATCGATTGCTAAATAAGTTACGACCACATCACCCAGAATATGCATGGAGCAGACATATAATTGCTCAGTTAATTGGCTAATAGGTCCTAAATGAACGTGTTCACTACTACCCATTACCATAATTGGTAGCGCAGTGTTTGCCCCTCATAGCAGCGTTTGTGCATCCAAGAGCCGATACGACGCGTCGGCTGTCGACATCCGTCTCATGATCTAGAGAAGACTTGTCAGATGGGTTTGCGGTATTTGCGAGCGTACTGCCCAGGTGCGCAGTGCATCCCGTACGCTCGACTCCTCCTCAGTTGATGGGAACCGTGAGGACTCTTCATGCCCCGCGTTCGACGCCGTAGCCGTTAAACCCACCATTTCGTCGGAAACTGAAGCAGCGTTATCGGAGTGACGAACTGATTTAGGAGAAACCACCCGATGAAGATGACGATGAATCGGTCAGGCACCTTTTCCTTGTCTCCTCGACAATTCAGCGCAGCATTTCACCGACTTGGCGGCCAACATGTCATCTATACACTCTACTCGACCTCCCAACCCTGAAGCCAACACGAGCCCAAAGTGTGACCACACTGATACACGTGTCTCTAATCCAGTTTTCATGCTCTGCTTGCTAACTGCACCTCGCCTCGTGATCTCCTCCAAGTTCTGCTGTTTAATGCGGTGTTACACAAATGTGGACAGTTGCATTGTACCGCGTAGCTCCACCCTGAATTAGGTAATCGACGGAAATCGTTGGCTGTGAGAGGCAAAACTAAACGGCTGCGTGCCCTGCCCAAAAGAATGAAATTTTCCAGAGTTTGGCTGGTGCTGTGCATTAGTGACAGTATAGCAGTGTCACATGTCTCATGTGGGACCACATCTTCGACCAGACGCTCTATATGGTACCTTGTCCATCGTGCTTGATGAGGACCATTATTATCTCGGAGCTCACTGGCGACTTGTATTCAAACTAATTTATAGTGAAGGGAACCTACATGACATCGAGGTCGTCCTTGCTACCGACACCGCGCTGCAATGTCATGACAAGGTCAAGAAAACCGAGGACCGACGTGAATGCGGTGGCTGAATCCGCATCCACGTGTGCCACACATGACGGCCCCTAGGCGCACACAAACCAAACCTAAAAACGGCACCTTGAATTTCTCCTTGTGGGGATTTGCATTAAGCCACACCGAGAGTCATTGCGACCTGACCCGGGGGGGACCGTTTTGCCTCATCATTCAGTCCGTAACCTTTCAAGCCGCAACCTTTGGTGTGTTAAACCATTTGGCAGAGAAAATCTGGGATGACCTGGAAAGCCACTCCATGATGCGGCGAGAGCGAAACGCCCCATTCGGACGAAGTCAGTGTACTTCCTCCTATGGATCGTTCTCGGGCAGCAGTGGCTGAAATGTGTAGTGCATCACAAGACGGATCAGAAGCAAGCGCCTGAACAACCGGTCGTGTAGTTGGGTTGATGCTAGAAAACGTAAAGTATGCGTAAAAAAGCTACAGTTGCGACAAAGAAAATAACTTAACAAGGATACAAGGAGTCCAGTCATGTACGCCCGGATCGACCCAGATCCCAGTCATTAGAACTCGACAAGTGGACTTGCGAGGGCAGACAAAGGCAAATCGCGGCCACGTGTTTGCTTCTTTAAGACAAAAAATCGGAGCTTTTCGCTCACCTGCTGGCATTCAGCGTGACATATAAAATTCTAAAGAACTAACCGAAAGGATCCTTGACACGCGCGGACCATTGGGGCCAGCAAAATCCATGCGTACATCAGCTAGAGTGACGATGTCGTCTCTGCTTTGTTCATTTAGCAACAACTGTTCAACCGGGGAAGACTCGGCCGGTCCTGAAAACTTATTTCGCGCCGGAATTCTGTAGTAGTGATAACAGATTCTCCTCGAGGCGATTACCTCCGCTGGCAGGTTGAGCTCATGGCCCTCGCAAATGCTCGCGATGGGAGAGATCAAGCGCTCTAGGAAAGTCAACTCAATTCGTAGCCCGCCTTACATAAAATATAAAAGATCCCAATTCCATCGGTTCATATATTTTCCTGTTCGCGACTATCTTATTTTTAACGAATAAATGGAATTAATCAGTGTAAAGCGGGTCTTCACGGGTTCGAGCCTGTATGTATTTTAAGTTATATCTCACTCAGAGGAAACTTGCCCAACTCTAGAAACGGGACTGCAAACCACTTGTGTGACAAGGCTACAGGACAATCCAGACTTATCACGGCGGTTGCAAGAACGAAAGTTCCAAAATACCCCTTCTAGGACAAATTACCCATCTTGTATGTCCTGCTGGTCTCCAAGGAGGCCTGCAATGTACCACTAGAGCTGCATAGGGACTAGATGCGTGACCAATGGCGGCTCTGCGTCGAACAGTCGCACCCGACTTGACTCTCCACTTGGACACGCAGATGACCGATGAGGGGCGGGGGTGAAGATCGGTCCAGTTCACACCCAGCACCTACTTCCTCCTCAGTTCAATCAAATGTGCCTCGAAATTATAATTATATGCTGACAATTGCAGCTTGGGAATTTGCTAACTAACGCGATAGCACGGAGCACTTCGGAGTGACAGGCTACAGTGGTCTATTGCCCACGCGGTCCTCATAATAACTGCAATCCAAGTCCAAAAGATCAGTCTGATTCGCTCCCATCTAGGGGCAAGCACGCAAGTGACGCGTACGTACGGAAGACATATGCCGGATCACTCACGGCGCCCGCGACAGTTTATGGAACATTGGAACAGGGTGAGCAGAGGAAGAGATGTTGTACATATCTCCTCCGCTGTGATCCAAACTGCGTAAGTCACCGCTGTTCGGACGGAACAGTAGTAGTAGTACTCATTGCTTGCGACGGACGAACAATGCTGCGCACAGTACAGACAAGCGGCAAGAAAATCCAACTTCGTTGCGTTGGTGCAAACGCATCGCATTCCGCCAAATCTAGTGTACGCGATTTCCACACATACGGCAACAAGCGTTGTGCAACTGCAGCGTCCCGATCGGTCGGGCTCCCACGCGCGAAAGTGGGCATGTAGCCACCGCGAACACGGGCGCCGCCGCTATGATATGCGCAGGGGCATGCTGATTGGCCGATCCGAATGTCGAATAACTGTCGGGGACATATTGGAATAAGGGAATTAGCCGGACCGCAAAGGTGAGTGATCACTCTATTCTCGCGTGATTCTGCATTCGCCCCAAGAGGATCGCAAGCGGTTTCAACACGCCTAGGCCAGATTACGTCAGGTTTGGACCTTCGTATCAGATAACGTGTTCGACAAGTGTTAAAGGCACAATAAGGCGCAAATGCGTCAGGCATAATACTTGTATTCCAGTCGGACAAAATTATTAGATACAACGAACGCTGCGGTTGCGGACCGTACGGCCAAGTATTATTTATGGGGTCATCCCGTACACATCGGAGGTCACTCAACCGCTGAGGATAAATACGAATTGTCAATGCTCAGCATGGAAGTCTGGAGCTCTCACAGGTTCCTTCGACACGATCGTAAAACCTTCCTGAAAGGGTTTGCAACCGCTCTACCAGTTTCTCTCCATTAGTGGCATATTTTCGGTGCAGTCATTAAGTTGAGATCAGAGCTCCAATGAATCTCAGAGTCAAACACTTACATGACTACAGGTGGTTGTAGATTTTACATGAGTTTCTAACAGACGATACTACTGATACCGAGGTCAACTTGAGGGCAGTGCACACGTCAGACGAAAAGCGACACTAATCACCCGAAGCGACAGTAGCCTTAGACATGGCATTGCAGAGGTCGGGGAGGGATTTAAAACGCCCTACAAAGGGTAAAATGGGGGTCCAGTGACTCATTAGTGGGGGACAGTTCTGAAAGGCGGACATGCAAGATAGATGGCGTTTATCAGCTCCCCGTCAAGTAAATGTACCAAGGGAACAGCATTTAATATGGGCAGCAGATGGGACATTATAAATTTAGTCGTACATGCAAACAAACACGCACAAGCTCATTTTTGTCAGGATAACAGAAAAAAGTATACATTACAAAAACTGGGGAGTGACTTTTTGGTAGGGAGTCTCTGAAACAATGCGCCCCGTAGGTGTTTGTAGCCGTTCGCATATTGAAACGCAAGTATGAAAACCAGCACACATGTGGTGGTGGTGGTGGAGATGGCACAGCGGATGAGAACAGCTCACTGACTAGTAGTCCTCATGCTACTGGATGTTTGGAAGAGGTAGGTAAATCCTGAGACTGGGGTTGAGGACTCAAACGTTGGCGCTTGGGTGAGGGAGCAGCCGAAGGCAGGTTGTTGAGAGCGCACTTAGACAGCGGATCAATTAGGCCTTGAGGGGGGGGGAGGGAGTAAAATAAAGCAATGTAAGGTTAAAACGAGTTTGTACCGCGTCGGGATGGGCGACGACAGAACCCCTCGTCGTGTAAACGAGGACGAGTTCACATAATACAGTATGAGGAGGTTGTTAGAATATCACTGAAGACATCCTCATTCCTTTCGAGAGGTCGTTTGACACCGGTCCGCCCGATTAAGTCATTGCACGTTTTTAGGAAAAGGCCTTATTTGACACTGATCAGCATTCGTACACAAAACTGACGACATTCATCATAACTAACTTGATCCTCTTCATGCAGTGGGTTAAATACGCCACGATTACTTACCTACCAGAACATTCGATTGGCAAGAGATCTCCGATCCAAACGGAATTAAGTGGCATGTCGGCTGGGTACGCCGTAGATCGCGGACCATAAGTGCCTTGCTTCGCATCTGCAGCTGGAGACTTGGGCACCGCGGCTAGGCAAGACCGGACGACATTATATGTTGACGAGTTTACCTTCAGGTTGGCACAGCAGAGGGCGGAGCCAAAAGTGGCAAAACGCAACCGCTACAGCGGCCATTTGAGGTGAACCCGGAGAAAGGAGCGCAAGCGCCAGCGGCAGAATGTCTCCGGGCAGTTATTATCTTCTAAACATACGAGTTATGTATTAGACCAGCACAGATGAACTGTCCTGACGAAAGTTTCATATTTCCTCGATTTGATTTTTGGCCGAACTAAAATCCCCCTGGTGGCAGTTTACTCGGACGTTAATCCTTGTTGCGTGATGATGTCACGTCATCGTGCGACACAACTGACAAAAGAGAGCTCCAGTGGGTATTATAAGACGTAGCCGTAACATTCTCAAATCAAACGGAAGTGGACTACCAGTAATATTGCTATTGCTCAAGGATTCGGCGAGACACTGCCCGACAGTCGCATGGTACAGACAGAAGTCATCAAAGAGGCTGACCACAAAGACTGCCGTCAACCTTAAGGAGCCTGGCATGCATAACGAATGTTCCCTTTCTTGAAGGTAGTCGAAATGTATGCGGGTATGGTCTATCCTCCAAATGTGTGTCGTAAAGCCACGTGGTCGAATAACAAACATATGCCTTAGTTGAAGGGTACTTTAATTTTTCTTACTACAAGAATCACCAAGGTAGACGGCTGACTGCAGTCACAGGTATACTCCTACTTGCTGGAGTATAACAAAACATTGGCCGGGCACGCTAGGACAACGATCTAGAAGACTCCGTTTTGGGTCAGACTAGATAACTGTTTGAGTGCCAGAAAGTGGTATTTATGCCAACCACTTGGTTCAGTCCTCTTTGGTCAACCAAATTGACGAGGTGATCTTGTCGGATCGTGAACTCCCTACCCGACTCACGGCATTTTATCTTACACCGCCGACTACTTTAGTAAGAAGGGCATCTAAGCTCGCTTATATTAGATAATGACGCACGATCGAATCCCCATTTCGACAGGAGAGGACGGGAACGACGGTACCACCCCTCGAACTGCTATTTGCAGTGTCAACCGAATTATGTACAGACGGAGGTAGACAAAACTGTTACGAACTATATTGCAAAGCCATATCGGCATGTTGCTGTCAAAAGATCTAACGTTGGCGCCTATCGCAATATGTCTGTTTAATTCGTCTGGTAGCGTAATAAGGGCCCTAGCTATCAGTACTCGTATCGTTACTGACATTATTCAGCAGTTACATCGGGACAAAACGTCTTCAAAGCGTCCCAATCACCAAAAAGAACAAGTATCGGTCATATGACAACGGATTCAAAAGTGTCCGTACAGTTGCTGTGATACAGTTAAGTTCTTTAACTTTTTGGCGGCCAGCGCCGCTCACTATCGACTGGTGTGCAGGACCGACTGACTACTAACGTCGTAGCCATTAATCTTACAGGTATGTGGAAGTCACAGTGAGATGTTGGAAATAATTCGAAATAATATATGCATTTTGTATACTTCCACAACTTCATTGTACACAGAAAGCCCTAGTTGGCAAAATCAGAGGAGACGTTAGCAATATTTCACTAACCGAAGACCAAAGATGGCTCGAGAAATCGAAACAGAAACAGTAAATTCGACCAGAAAATGGTCGATCAAGGGAAAATGATTTCGTTTGAGGAAGTAAGAGACTGCATGTAATATGTGGCCCGCAATATACTGCAAAAAGGTGACGAAAACGAGGTTTACTTTAAACGACAAAAGGTCTTTGAATCTGATGAAAGAGGTTACTTCATTGTAATTTTATACAGCGAAGAACATTAGTATGCACTCTCTCGCTATATGAGGAGAATTAATGAAGAATCGTCCCCGAAAGATGCAAACTACGGCTACGTCGGGCCCTCACGGGTAAACCGTCAAAGACAGCAAGTACCTTGAATTCGCTCAACGGGGTGTTTACCCAATTACACCCCAAACAATATCCAGGACTGGACACGGTGTGACGCGCACAAAGACGCATAGTACACACGGCCGACAGGTGAGGTCAGATCGGCGGTGAAACGAGGCGTGAAAGTGAGGTTCCGTCAGTATTTCCAACGTAAACTTTATCAAGAGTAGGTCAGGCATTTATAACACTGAAATGGGGCGCAGGATAATCTTACTGCTGTCGCAGAGCAAGCCAATTCCGACTCCTGAGTTAGGAATCACGAACTGGCGACTACCTATTGGACCAAAAAAGCTGAACGACAAACAACATCAGAGGTAAACTGGAAAGGACAGCAGACCGAGATGGTAGTCATTTGGGGCTACTTTCATGCCCTCTTTGGCGAACCAGTAAATGATCGTCTGTTCGCGACCTCGAGCACCAGTATAGACATCAAACCAGTTGTTTCGAAACATTTGACGCCCGACGCCGCAAAGCCGTCTACAAAGGTGATCCGGTGGGAAGTGGTAGGATGAAAGTAGTCATTGATTATGGGTGCCCATAATGTCAAGGGATACGGGGAATTGTTCGCAACGCTTTACCAACTCAGGATAAGCGGATCTGGATTGGTAATGCGAGTAAATTACTTCAATGGGATCTGAAAATGGACATCAGGATTCGTATCTCCAGTGAGTGAGGGGACAGCTTGTCTGGAAGTACTGCAGTTTACGAAATTATAAGACTCAAGATAAGCTGCTTAGGAACAGGAAAGTTCTTTATCGGTAGGAAACAGAACGACTGATCTAATAACATAAGCTCTGTGGCAGTGCAAGGAAAGGACGATTACCAGGCTGATAACTGCAACGAATGAACACGGCAGTGAGAGTTAATAGCCTTAAATAATTTTCGCCAAACTGCTTTATCACTACGTAATAATAAATGATCATGCGTGGTTCACGAAGCCCTTGGAACTATTGTCATTAACGCACGGTGTCAAAAACGAAGAAAAAGCAGTTACAACGGACCTGCTACGACGGAAGTAGCTAAACAAGCCTGAAGAAGCATAAACATCATACCGAATAGACCCGATAGTCACAAGTTGGTCTTCGCCTCCCCGATCTCTTAGCTGGTTTTCTGTACCTACTGTCACTTCCGCTTTTTTCCTGCATCAGGGTTTACTTACTTCCTACCGGACATCGGACGGAACAAAGTTCGGTTACTTACTCAGCATAAACACACCAAGTTCTAAAAGTCTGTGATAAAAGTATAAAAGATAGGGGCGTAAACTTACTCGACAGATGGACGGCATCCAAGAAAGCCGGATCCGTATTGCACATGTAAGAGCCGTGTTCGGCTAGACGTTTACGCGACAGAGAAGGCGGTGGACCAATGACCTGATGTCCAAAAGCATTCGGGGAAACGCAGGGGGTGTCTGAAGTTCTAGTGGGGATGAGGCCTGCTTCACCGAGATCTGCGACGGTGGTTGATGGCATGAGTACTGAACTGGTATTGCTGCATGGAAAAGGCCTGTAGCTACGGCTTCTCCGGTGGCGAGCTATAGAAAGAAAGTCGCATAATAAAAAAACCATTCGACTAGATGAAAGAAACATCGCTAAAACCAAAAGCTAATTGCTTGCAAATACAGCCGCCAGTATCAAGCTTTTAATTCCGTGAGAAAGTAATGTGGGAACTTGATGCAGTGTGTGGAGCAAGCACCCTCAGGTTTGACCCCAACATCGGCAAAGATATATGAGCCGATTCGTATCGAAGTAGATGGAATAACTGCGTAGTATTCATGAGTGCTAATGTGGCTGTGGCACAATTTGTCTAGCTATGCCTCAAGCATAGGAACTGGCAGAAAGTCGACACATGATTCATTGGTTTTTAGCAACCATACAACGCAACTGCGAGGGGCTCGGATCACAAGTGGGTCACCTGCTTTACGCTGAGATGCTCTGTACATAGGCGCTTCACTACTACTTACGCATTATCTTAAACGCAATTATTTCCCTGACGACTCAAGCAGACAAGGTGCAGTAGGGCAGGAAGATGGTGAATTCGTAGGTCGCAGTAAGGAACACAAATTTCGCACGAACCGGCTTGAAGGAAACGGCATTAGGAAAAGGAGAGTTAATGCAAGTGGACTGCACCAGGCAACTGTTTTTCGAAAATGGCTGGCATATTTCGTGAACTTTCTCATCAAGTACAGAGGCCTGTCTATTCAGATCTTCTACTATGCACCGCGTCAGGCTTCGGACGGACGGGAAGGTAATGAAAATACTAGGGGCGCGACGAGGGTTAAGATTAAAGGCCATCTACTCAGAAGCGGCTTAAAGATCGCAGGACCGGAAAAGGGGCAACATGTTTATTTAACCCAAATCTGTCAGAGTCCCAAAGAGCGCCGAGATAATAGGAATGTCAAATCACGGGTATTCGGTGGGGGTAAGAACCTTTTGTGTTCTGGATTTGGAGGCGTGTTGATCAATCAAATAACACATTGGTTCTAAGCGGCAGGACGACATAAGGTACCTCAAAAAGTAGCGTCTTTAGGGGGTGGGACATTATGCCACGGAACAAAAACAATGCAGGCACGGTTAGTACAACGGTTTAGTCTGATTGTCGAAATCCATTTCCAGGATTATGCAATGTGCGCGATTTTTCGAGGGAATGCCTTTAAAACGCAACGGCCCCTGTGTAAATTGTTAAAGAGGGCGTTTGATGAGGTAAAAACTGATTTAGCCGAAGATTATGTCAGTAACTGCGATGCGCACCAAGCCGCAGTTATGGTCATCACCACTAGGGAGAGTTCGACCAAAAGTAGTTTACTTCTCGTTTAAAAGGGCAAAAGCGTAGAAAACGATGGGGACACTCCAAAAATAAACAAACGTATAAGACTTTTTGTGGAAACATTGTTCCTTAACAGCTCCATGGAATGTGGCTTTCCGCTTTTAGAATTACGGTTGGCAAATGCATAGTGCACGTTAGCGTACAACGGGAGGCACCATTCGCCGGTGCAATGAAGGGGGGACCTCATACGTGTTCTTTGAAAATTTAACGAGTTAGTGTCAGCCGAAGTAGCGGTGTGCATTTTTTGGAGTAGATAAAACTTGATGTATACACCAAGCTAGGATTTTCATGAAGCACAAAACACCGTCAATGAGTCGAAGTGACTCGAACTGTTTATGTGGCGCATGCGCCAACCCCATTTGGATGCGGAGGGGCGATGACAACAGTTACTGGAGCTCCGAATAGTCGACCTGGATGCTTAGCTGTAAATCAGCTAGGGGAATCGAACTTCTAGAGTTTGGAAATAATTTCAGCGAACGGGCGTGCGAGTTTGAGAGGACCGTGTCGGCTGCGTAGTTGAATATTTTAGGCCCAAGAACCGCCCTAGGAACTTATTATACCGCATCGAGCCAAATTTTCGGCTGACTGCCTATACGTCACCTGTGACAGGTGCGTCGCCAGATATAAACAGCAGCGGTACGAGGCACATGAGGTAGATGGCGAACGGTCCATCCAAACATTTTCAGTCATAGCTTATGATATGAAGTATCCGCGCAACGTCGCGACAGGTAAATCGGGCTGTCTTCTAAGATAAAGTCACATTCCTCACTCGAGAAACGGACCTGAAAAAACGGCAGCATAGATTAACAGTTGCGGTCTCCTGCGTACAAAGTCGAGAACTTGCTTATAGCGTTTTGGCGGCACAGACGTCCGACAATCAAGGCATAACGACGGCCTTTGAGAATAACTGACTGGAAGGACGGTATCGTTTTAATTCTATTCGTAGAAAATTAACTCCGAGATGCATGATATTTTGGATTTTGGATCAACGACTGCTAGTAATAATGTGCTTCTGTCATAATCGGGAGCTGATGGTTTGGCAACTAAGGTTATCACAGACTGCTGTTGGTCATGACGGAGTCAGGCGAAATGCTAGAGTGCAACCATTTCGTCACTCCATCTACTCTAGTTCGGAGCACGAATTGGCTGAGGTCGGTTCCAGTGTCTCAAAACTCGTCCTCTCCTCCGCGAAAATACAAGGATGACCGACATCTGACCATTAAATACGACTTGATTTCTCTATACCTACAGCCCAGGAAGCGGTCGGTACTGGCCTTACAGGCAACAGCAAACACTGTGTCAGACGAGCCTTTTGTCGCCGTATTGATTCCGTACACAGAGAAAGTAGTTTCCTGCGACCGACGGTCATATCGGAACTTGAGATTTGAAAAATAAAATTACTAAAGAGAGCTCAACCTTAATAAAATAGTCACGCAGTGCAAAGGATCTACCCCATAACTCGGCGCATTTGGGAGTGTTTGCGGGTGGTTGTACGGAAGTCGCTATGGTATTTCAGGAGGGCTTCTCTAGGCTAGAATTATAGCACTTTAAGGAGCCAGTGAACAAAAAATACCTCGGAATAAAAACCGATTTCAGTGGAAGAAGGCCGCGAGGTTCCTAAGTCGCAGTTTTTTTAGTTGAAATCAAGTTGATTGGCCAATGAATGGTCTACAAAAATAAATTTTAGTGAGTTCTCTCAGACATGGCGATTACCACATGGGATCTTTGCGCAACTTTTGCTTACATATAATGGAGTTTGTAGTTTAGAGAAGGCAAGATTCTTAGCGCTAAGTTAGGCCATATGCGAAATTGGGGAGGAGACCACACCAATATTTCGAATACTGAAAGCAGTATCCCAACAGAAGTAAAGTGTGTGGTAATACCCAGTTAAGTTCAATTCCGCTTTGCCTTAAGAACAAAAAAATATGAAGTCCTTTTAAACAAACGACAATTATGACCTGAAAGAAAGTCGAATTTCGAAGGGCAAACTGAGTCTCGGTTAGCAGCTTAGAGGACCTACACTTTAGTGCATAGTTAGTGAGGAAGTCCAGTGCTTGAGACGCAGGGACGGATGAGAACTCAACCATGGATAATGGCCACTCCTTTGGGGGCTCCAGGGAGACTCTTGAGAAATCGAAGGCTGCGCCATGCACGAGGCCGTCTTTCTCTAGGTTTTTGGGCAAACTTTCAAAATTTGCCGACTGTTTTCCTGCATCCAAGCAGTCCGATTTTCTAGAGCGATGAGTCATCCTGTGCAGACGACAGCGTTTGACTGGAGGACGGCGGGCACGGCAGTGGCAGGCACGACGACATGAACGTCTTCGTTTTTGGTGCAGTGGTTCATATTGTCTGTCATCGTAGTCTTGAAGAACGGATGAAAAAATGTCGCAGGCACGAATTTGCGCTTCCAAATCGTGCCCTAGAAAACGATCACGAAGTAACAATCGCTGAAAGTGATAACCAAGGGCAACACCCTGTTTCATTGCGCACTGGAGGATTCCCTCTGAGGCTAAGACGGAAAAAAGCAAAATCTAAGTGTTAAAAAGTATTTATAGACGGGAAGACAGGGGGAACGAGAATGGCGTGCCCGCTACACGTCACTTCTAACTGTCACTCGTGTGTCAGACTAGAAACAATGCCGTACTTGGCAAAAACAGAGTGGTATTAGAATCGAGTGCTTCGTTCGGAATATCTATATGGATGAGGAAGAAAGTATGAACAGCTTGGGAAACGTACAAGAGATTGATCCACTACTACTAATCTACTCGTCTGCTTTGTTTTTTTCGGGATTTCAGGGTCTAACTCGATTGATAGGGGGTCACTATTATAGGAAAAAGATCAAACGCAGCTGAGTGATATGTGCAATTCCTTCGATGTTTGATTTGGCGTCCAACTGGGCATTGTTCTAGTAACTTAGTTCATCAGTGTGGGGTATTTAACGCGTGGTGACAGACCACTTAGGTGTTACAGTATGTGGTAAGCATGTTATGGGCCTAGACACGGCTGGCTGTGCTGCAGTGTTGGCGAAATGTTTTCAGAAATGCAGTGCGCAGTTCTGAGCGTATTCGAAGGCAGCTTAGATTAGTCTTAAACAAACCCCTTCGATATGGTGGTGATCGCCTCGGGTTTTACAGTTGCGTATATCTGTACGGCGAAGTTCCTGAGTTAAGGGGCAACTTCTGCCATCTCGGACCAGGCATGTGAAACGGGTGAAGATGAAGACAACCACCGGATCAACCTGGCACGCGCGATTTTCGTTCGAACCTTTAAAAACCGACAAAATTGGCATAAGAGCAGTCGGAAGACCATACATCCATGAAAACCATCTTCCCACACGGGTGGAAAAAAGGATAGTGGGCCCAGGATACATAAATACCACTTGTAAGCCCTCGACTAATGATGTTTGCGCTCTATTCTCTGAGTTCTTCTTTAAAATCGCGTTTCCAACAAACGAACATAACCCACAAACTACACTATCTTAGTCGACCGATCGAGATTACTTGGATACGTGCTGCGCCGAACAGATTTCGAAATCTTCAGAGATGTCATTTTTTCCAAACTCAGTGCTGGCTGGTAAGAACACCGAGGAAGTTCACTGAAAACGTTGGTAAGTGGTGAAATCCGAGTTCGAGTGGCCCTGCAATCTCCGATTCGGTTCGCATGTCAATTGGCAAAACTCTAGAAAAATAACAAATGCATATTTCGGTCGCAAAATGAATGAAATTCCTGATGCGCGTTTACATGCGAAGAGGAATATGGTCTACGCATGACAAAATGGCAGCCCTTAGCATAACGAAGAATTTGCGCTAACAATCCCTCAGAAGATGTCCGCTCCCATATCGCGACACAGGTCTTACATTGTGCCCCTCTAGCTTAGGTTTTAACAAGACCACTAAAGCTGTGCGCTAAAAGCCAGTGGGGGCTGCTGATTGTCATTGGGGTCACAAGGGGAAGGTGGAGCACGATAGGTACTTAGCAATTTTATAGCTCTTCTAGTGAAATGGCGAAACAACCTCTATGGAACGAGTCGATCCGATGAAGGGCTTCAATAAGGCATTGGTTGTCCGAACAGCCGTCCAGATTACCTACAAGTATTATGAATGGAGGAAAGATCGATACCTCTGTATAAGCTAGTGAGCCCAGCCGCAGCTTTTTCAAAAAATGTCCATAGGCCGACTAGGAGGTGGTTTTGGCTGGTAGAAAATCGTCTTCTGGCGTAGCTGTACTCTGAAATTGCCTCCTCAAGTGTAGGGGGGCCCATAGCCACAAACCCGACGATAAACCGCGGCAAAAGGGCTGCGGCTTAAAACAACTACTCTGCAAATATATAAAAATTAAGATATGTTCTTGTAAGGTCTCCGCGCACTTATAGCCTCATGCCTGAAAAAGCGTTGTACACGTAGAAGCCTGTTGATTTTTAAACCTTTCTGAATGTATCGTGGAGGTCCTGCGCTGTTTGTCCAGGGTACAAGCTGTACGTGATGAACGACAATTATGAATCTTATCTTCGGAAAGCTTGTTATCTTTTTGCAAACCGCTGCAAGACTTTATGCCTGCATCGAGCACTGTGAATTTCCAAACAGACATCCGCAGGATAGAGTAGAAGGAGCGGTGTACTATTGTAGCAAAGGGAATGTAAACAGAGGGAACAAGTTGGTGGGTTAAATTAAAATGCCATATTAATGTAGGGATCATCAGGTTTGTTGAAATTTCAGGCCCTTCCTTGAAAATTCCACAAAGATATAAATTTAAATGAAACGATGACGGGTTGAATTTTAAGTACTTAGCTGTTATATGGACAGGAATAGTACCGATAGAAGCATCCAAAACGACATCAAGGACTTATAAGGACAATTTTTGCCCCAACAATTCCCAATCAAACGACAATGTCAATGAATTGGATTTAAAAATGTGACCCTGTCCATCGCAGTCCACCCAAAAGAAATAAAGGTAAATATTTCCTCGGCACTCTGCCAATCAGGGGAAAGGGTTAGACATTTAAGCAAAAGTCTGAAAATCCGAATAATTTGCTATGTTCTGTCAATACATGCTTGGTCATCAAACAAAATTTAAGCATTGGATTTTTTGGCAACACTTAAGAAGGAAGTTTGAGGTCTTTGTAGCTGCCTGATGGACGAATCGCTGTGGCTAAATGCAGTGTGCGGGTGCGCCAGCATCCACATTTTAAGAAAAAGCTAATAGCAGGAACGAAAAGTATAAACAATAGCCAAAGAGAACACTCACAAACGAAAAAGTGCAGGTCAAAAATGAATAGAGAAGACTTACAAAACCTACAAAAACAATCCAAAAAATGGCTGAAAACGACTTCAAATATGAGACAAATTCTCATGAAAGCAAATAGCTCATCCGTACTCAGAAGTGGCCCAAACATGCATATACTAAGGCTAAAAAAGGACACGTGTTATTGGCATAATGGCGGACAAAATTTGGCAAAGCATTTTTGAGCTCTATCTCAGATGACTCCTTAGTTTGTGGCTTGGACTCACAAGGGATTTGGTTCGTTTTAAAATAATCTGCGCCCGGGTGTCCGAAATAATATTTTGGTAAATTTTATGCAAGACTTGATAGCATGCAGTTAAAGCTGCGTCGTTCGAAGTCATCTACTTATAGGATGTTTGGATAGCTTTTCTCTGTGACCGGATGATCGTTCGTCTACATATGTTAGAACGAGTAATTATGCTTCATATCGCCTATATTTACAATATCTTGTGCTAAAGCAAGATCTGTGTTTTGCGCCTTCCGTTGAGGTTCCGGCAATTGGAAATTATACAGCCGCTCCTCGCAGCTTACATTACGAACTGACTTAAGAAATGTAGCCGCCTTCCGCTGATGATGGATTCAAGAGAGAATCCGAAACGTCAGGCGAATAAAGCCATTGTTCCAGCGATCGCTTCTTCTGATCAACTAGTTCCTGGAACTCGCATCTTCGCTTGTATCGGCGAAAGGAGCACTGTTTCACTGCGCGTGAGACACAGAATTTCGGAATTCTGTGTATGGCAAAGGAACGTTGTAGGAGATACCGATCGTGCCACTCATCAGAATTGAAGAAGATCCTGTCGGAAATGGTGGTTTAGGATTCCGTGAAAACTGGTGATTTGCTTCCTTATAAAGCTCACGGTGTGCTCTGATAGATAACGGCAGCCAGCTTGCGGACGCGACATCTTCTTCCGGCTGTTTGATAGAAAATTTTCGTTAATGACATCTTTCGATGAATAAAGCGAACAAACTGCCATAAGTGCTTAGTCGTCAACCCCCTAAGTAGCCGAAGGATATGTTCATACTAATAGAAAGTACACCACAAAATGTACTAAATAGTCTGAATGAGGGCACATTCGACCGCGTTGAACCGAGAGAGCATGGACTTTCCGAACTGAAGAGTTAAACGCAACAAAGACCCAATTACACTGACAAGCCGTCTTCACTCGGTGGTTTGTGAAGCTGCCTTTGGCTGGTTTTCGATTAAGTAAACGATTCTCAGTTTAAATTACCTTTAGTTGTTGGAGTGTATTCCATGACAACGAAGTGGAATCGCACTGACATCTGTCTGTCCATCTGGTAAGAAGCCTAAAGACCTCTTGGCAAACTGTGCTGTTTCTGTTGGCCAAGCGCGTTTTTCGTAACAGAACTGAAAGCTTAGAAGTTACGACTACTTAAGGGACCAGAGTAGCAAGTGTGTATACGGAAATCATGACTGTGAATTCAACCATGACTGGTTTATTTGAAGTCTTCACAGTGTGATGTCTGTTAGTTATACAATACCTTTTGTTTTACGACTGCCCATACAGACTACTAAAGAGAAATAAATTACTGCTTTCAAGTAGTTAATTCAATTCTGTACTGCGAATGTATGTGGAGGGTTGAAAACAGGTCCTTTCGGATGACCTTTCAGGCTGCAAATAGCGTTATTTGTGATTATGGTTCATTAAGAAGGCGTAAGCCAAGGCGAACATTCCTTGTTCATGATTTTGCCCGCAGACAAGTATACGTGCAGGCAATGTACGCTAATTGTGTCCTACCATTCAATCGGGTTCTGTCTCTGATAATAAGTTTGCGAGTTAATTCGAAACGCCAGACAAATGAAGAACTTGGTTTGCCAATGAAATCTGCCCATGGGACAAGTGTTCATAAACGCCGAATGGACACCTCGAAAATGCTTAATTACTCCACAGTGGATATCATTTAGTCATGCCATTCCCGGTGGGCCAACTAACGCTCCAGATTCATAGGAAGGGTAATGAATAACTGTAAGCAAGTTTGTTAGCTGATGCGCCAAAATGACTCCTTGAATGAAGCAAGGCGCTTTCTATGATGGATGATGTGTGATAGCCAATACAACTTATTCTGATACCTGCTTTCTCGATTAAGGAAGATCAGTGCAAAATTGATCAGTTGAGCTTCCATCCTACTTAGTTTCTTGATAACCTGTTGCTTATGTTCCTGAAGATCACGTATACGAGTACTTACATGTACTTACTTGTAATTGATATGGCTGCGATCATGCCTGATCTAGCCGGCCTCGATGATGTCCCGAATTGTACCTCTACACGCGTGACGACCCACGGCACCAGATCTGGACAGTTCAACCCATTCCCTTCGCCAACGACGGAGACCGAATACCGAATGTCCAAGAACCACCTTCATGTCTCGACGAACTGTGTCGAGCCAGGTTTCGAACTGAGCCCCTCTTCGACGCCTCCAATGGGGCAACGATGCCAGATTGAGGGCAGTAACACTGAGCGCCTGAGGTAGACAACGAAGAGCATGCCCGAACCACCTCAGTCGCCTTTCTTGGATGGCCTGAGTTATCCTTGCGATGTTGTCGCAGCGAGCGCGGACAGTCTCATTTGAGACGAAGTCGGTGAGCTTCACTCGAAGGATGGTCCTCAAGCAGTGGTGGTCAAATACCTCCAGTTCTCGCTCGTTCTCCACGCGCAAAGCCCAGCATCCACAACCGTAGAGAAGGACAGACCGGACAGATGCACGGTACACGCGAATCTTAGTGGCAATGGAGAGGTCACGTCGGTTCCAGAGGCATTTCCGAAGGCTTGAAAAACCCAGCGGGCAGCATTGATTCGGGAGACAATGTCGTCCTTACTCTGTCCATTAGGCAGCAGCCGCGCCCCAAGGTATTTAAAACTGTCCACTTCTTTAAGTTGACAGCCATCAATCCCGAGGGGTGCCTTCTCCTGGTCAGGGATGCAGCTTGAGAACACTTTGGTCTCTCCAGCGTTTATGGACAAACCGACTGATTTAGCGACCTCGTTCACCCGTGGCACCATAGACTGCAGATCACCAAAACTTGAAGCAAGTAAGGCGATATCATCGGCATAGTCGAGATCAGTCAGTCGATGTCCGGGTGCAAACTCAACGCCGTCACTGTCGCGTAGGGCCCTCCCGAGGATCCAGTCAATAGCGTAGTTGAACAGTATGGGTGACAGGATACAACCCTGTCGGACGCCAGACCGAATATCGAACGGTTGGGAAAGATTATTGCGGACCAGGACTCTCGCAATAATGGAGTGATAGAAGGCCTTGATCATGGCGGTGATTTTTGCCGGTACACCATCTAACGCCATTATCCGCCACAGGGACTCACAGTGAACGGAATCGAACGCGGCGGCAAAGTCAACGAAGCAGACGGCCGTCGGTTGTTGGTAGCCATGGCGAAATTTGAGAATGCGCCTCAGTGTGAATATCCGGTCTGCGCATCCACGTCCAGCACGAAATCCGGCTTGGTTGGGCCTCGTCCTTGAGTCACGCACAGCCAGGAATCGCCTGAGTAGGACAATAGCGAAGACCTTCGCAGCAACGTCGATGAGACTTATGCCGCGGTAGTTCTCGCATCTCGTCTAATCTACCTTCTTGAGGATAGGTACAAGGATGCCTAAGCCCCAGTCATCAGGAACAACTTCGTCTCTCCACGCGCGTTCAATCACCTCATGGAGCCAGGGAGCCAGAGTGTCGACACAAGACTTAAAGATTTCAGCGGGTATACCGTCCTCTCCGGGTGCCTTATTGTTGCGCAACTTTCGTATGGCATCGGCGACTACTCCCTCGGAGGGAGGATCGCATGGTACTGCAAACGTAGGAGAGGGAAAAACTCCGCTGAGGAGGAGAGTAAGGGCGAGGTAAGTTGGGTATCGAAGTTGAGATGGTGCTCAAAGTGCTCACGACAGCGCTCGACTTTGGCCGAGTTGTCAGCAATAAAGCCACCGTTCACATCGCGAACAGAGTCACTCAGTGTAGAGGGCTTGCCGCTAACTTGGCGGATCAGACGGTAGAGCTTTCGAGTGTTACCAACGTTCGAGGCCTGTTCCATGGAGGTCGCTATTTCAGCCCAATATTGCTTCCGGTTATCCCTGGTCGATTTAGCTGTCATCTTCCGAAGTTGGCGGAAATAGTCATCGTTGCGGGACCTGGCTCTAGCCGTCTGAACAGACAACTACAGGGTTCTTCCACTGATCCAGTCACTGCGGCGTCGCTAGGAGTATCCGAGGATTTTCTCAGCTGCCCCATAGACTGAAGTCTTCAGTGACGACCAATGGTTACTGACTTCTCCGTCGGATCGGGTCGTAAAACAGGTCCGGATTTCTCTGCTTAGGGCCCCAGAAGTGCTGGCTTGCCGGATTTTTGCGTCTTCAAGGCGTATAGGACGTGGCATTTTTGGCGCGGATGTGAGATGAGCTTTCAAGCGTGTACGGACGAGGACATGGTCCGACCCATGGGCGTTACCAGTCTCGGCACCATGCATCGATCTGCTATCGTGAACGCAGCTGCGGAACCTTGAGCTGACTAGTATTTAGTCAATCTGACTGGCCGTATGACCGTCGTTTGAAAACGGGGTCATAATCGACATTTAATACCTTATATGCTTTTATAAGATTCGTACACCGTCTATTCTGCTGTTAGATAGGAAGTTTGTCTCCATAGTCGTTCCTCTGTACACAGGGTAAGGATGGGGGGAACAAGTTCATTCGCATAACAGAGACGTGGTTTCGATACTTTCCTGTGCAATTGAAGCGTGGTGAACGCACTCTTAAGGAGTTTTTGGGAAACGACAGAGAATGCGACTTAGCATGAGATTGTTAGTACTGATTTGGTGGCTTCACAACACTTGCGGATTAGGCTTGCAGTACAGTATTATTTATTGACTAGGAGATAATTTATTTCACAAAGAACAACAAGATCAAAAACGACTTTATGACAGGTCAATTATTGAAGGCCTAATAGAACTATGAGCAGAGCAGGAAGATGTATTACAATGACAAAATCATAAAAAACAGTAACAAAAACAAAGTATTAGTACTTTATCGACTGTCCTTTGGCTTCAAAATTTGCTGTAAGTCGGGAGAGCATGGAGACTACTAAGTTGTCTACGGGGTTTGGTCTATACAGTTATTAAGCACAAAATCTACCTTTTTCCGTATTAACAAAAGTTTTCTTGTCCTGTCCCGATTTCTTTTGATTAACACAGAAAGATTTTCGATAGGAATCAGGCCCGGACTGCTAGCGGGAAGAAAAGTGCTTCGAAGACCGCAGGTGGAGAGGTTGGCTGTGGTGTAAAATATTAGATTATAGGCCTAAGCTAGGATGTAATTATACCTCCTTTGAGCGGTGAGCAGGGTGATTATCTTGCAACCTTACAGAGTCCATTCGACGCCGAGGAATGCCGTTGTAACCAAAAGCATCCTTTACGACGTGGATGAACGTCAAGCTGTTTATCGTCTCCGTTGTTGAAAGTCAGACCAGGCGCCCTCCGAATTTAATGGTCATTCACACCATCAGACGTCAACGGTTCGTGGAAGTTGGTGTCGATAGAGTGTGCTCTCGTGGGAAGTGCTTCCCATTTATGACCACCTAGGCGGACTTCAGAGGCCTGTCTAAAAATAAGATCCCATCACAAGAGTAAATGATTTTCCAAGGTGAAAGTCCGTGATCAATGTATCTTTTAGAACTAAAAACTCTCTTTTGAGCTCCCTTTCTAAGAATGGCTTTGCCGTGACGTTTGGCTGATGGAGGCCGAAGTCTTTCATTTCTCTAATTATGCGCAAAGAAAACATCAACAGGTGTTCACTGTAAATGGCCTTAAGGAGCATATAACGATAGTTTTTCAACGTCCGATAAATGAAATCGTCGTCTTGTTTGCTTGGAGATCGTTTTGGTCCACCCTGCTTAGCTCTAGACACAGTTTTATTATTAATGATTCTCCAGAGAGTGACCTGACTTATATATGCCATCCAACCAAATCCAATACCGATGTCGATATTTCATGAGTTAGGTCATCTGCTGTATATATATGTATATTTAGAAAGATGAAGTTCTTTGGGAAACAGCAAAATTTTATTGTGAATTTTCGAGACTGGTTCCCCAGCTCGTCTTCAGACAATGGGCGTGCAAAAACAATTAACTTTTAGCCTGAGTCTAGCTGTTTCCCAAAGAACTTCATCTTTCTAATTATATTTCTTGGGATGCCTGTTTTTCAATATATGTATATATGTATAACGTGGACGGCTTTTATAAGTTGATCGAGATAGGTGACTTCAACGCCAGCGTCGGCATAGATTCCGCTGCTTGAAGGGGAGTGCTGGGTCCTCACCGTATCGCCAGCAACAACGACAATAGCCTCCTTCTCCCGCGGACCTGCGCTGAACACCGCCTCCTGCTGACCAACACATTCTTCCGCCTGCCGATGCCGAAGAAGGCCACCTGGGTGCCCCCCGACTGCGGCGCTTACAGTTGCTGGACTATATTCTGGTTAGGCGGCGAGATCGACAGGACGTGAAGGTGACCAATGCGAACTGCGACGCGGATGGCTGGACGGGCCACCGCCTCGCCATCTCCGAGATGAAGCTTCGTCTGCAACCCCTCAGGAGGTCACCACGGAAGCGACTCCAGCTGAATACTGCTTTGTTGTCTTTGCCTGATCGCCGGTTTTATTTCAGCAATCAATGGACCCAGTGGCTGGAAGAACTGCCAGCCACAGATGAAAACGCCTCCGCGGAGACTCGATGTGCCGACTACGACACGCCGTTCACTCGACCGTCCTGGTTGTCCTCGACCGCGCACGTCGTCAGCAACAGGATTGCTTTGACGAAAATGACACCACCATCAGTAATCTGCTGGCAGAGAAGAACAGTCTGCATAGAGCCCACCTTGACGGACCAACCAGTGCAAACAAAGCGACCTTCTACTAGTGTCGTGGCCTAGCGCAACAACGGTTGAGAAATGTGTAGGACATCTGGATGACTCGTAAGGCGCGGAGATCTAGGGATAAGTCGACCGCAACGAATCAAAGAATTCCTCCACCACAATCATAGCGATCTACGGCGCCCCCACCAAAGGAACTACACTACTTCTCAGCTTCGACAGATCAACGCTTTTGACGGAAAAGTCATAGATTACGAAGCACTGGGCCGAGAACTTCAGAAGCGTCCTCAACCGCTCCTCTACAATCTCCGACGCCTCCATCCACCGGCTCCCCTAAGTGGAAATCAACATCAACCCGCATCTGCCACACTCCCTCACAGAGACTATTCGTGCCATGCAACAACTCTTCAGCATGGAAGCGTTAGGCTCCAGTGTAATCCCAGCTGAAATCTACTAGCACGGCGGCCACCAACTGATGGACCAACTGGCGGTCCTATTCTGAGAAATGTAGCGACAGCTATAGGTTCCTCGGGACTTCAAAAACGCGACCACTGCCCATCTTTACAAGCGCAAAGGGAACCGACAACTGTGGGATAAACACAGAGGCATCTCGTTACTCAACACTGCCGGGAAGATCTTTGTTCCGCTTCTCCTCAATCGTCTCAACGGCCACCCCGAACAAGGACTTCTTCCAGAAAGCCAACATGGCTTTTGACGACACCGGGGCGTCACCGACACTGTCCTTGTTGCTCGCCAGTTACACGAAGAGTGCCAGGATGTGGTTCCACCTATATACCACTTTCGTGGACTTGACGAAGGCCTTCGAAACGGAGAATCTTGAGGGACTGTAGCAAATCATGCAGAAATTCGGCTATCGTGAACGATTACCGCACATGTTACGTTAGCCCCACGATGGGATGATGGCGCGCGTCACGGACAACGGCGCAATTTCCTAGGCATTCGCAGTGACCAAGGGAGTGAGACAGGGCTGCGTCCTTGCGGTTACTCTCTTCAGTCTCACGTTATCTGCCATGTTAATGGACACCTGCAGTGATGACCGTCCCGGGATACACAGCGCCTACAGAACTGATGGACATCTTCTCAACAGCAGGCACATGCAGGCTCGAGAGCGACTATCTACGACCACGGTACACGATCTGCTCTTCACCGATGACTGTGCGCTCAACACCATGACCGAAGTGGACATTCAACGGCGCATTTACCTTCTCTCTGCCGGGTGTGCCAGCTTCGGCCTGACTATCAACACGGACAAAACGGTCCTATCACCTATACTCTCACCTCCAGCGATGTAGACTCGGCTCGTACCTGTCTCCATTGCGATCGAACATTCTCCTCAAACATCGGCTTGGTCGGTCACTTGCGAACCGATTGCAAAGAGACTGGCAAGCCAGTGCATGCAGCACCAATCTACACTCGCCGCACCTGTCTCAACTGTCCACACTGTCCCTGCACATTCACTCACCACATGGGCCTGTTTGGCCACATGCTTATCCACGACAGTGGAATTCACCGCATTATCGACACACTTTGCGTACCTTCTACACCCACCATGCCTAGCCCAATACACATCCCGTCGCTTAGCGTGCCTACCACCTGTACCACACAGCTTCACCCATCGCCACACAACGCAAGACAGTCAACTGCTACCTCTCGCTTAAGTGGGAAGTGTGCCTCTGGGCTCCTTCTTCACGTGACTCCTCTGCTGCATGTGTGATCCGGGCCTGAGGTTATCACGGTGCTGCCGCACCGTGGCTTGGAAGGCTGCCAAATGGCGCCTCAACTCAGCCTACGCAGTCTGTCCAGTTGTCTGTGTTTGTGTGGAGTGGCGGACTGATGGGCTGGGAGCGAGGCCGTCACGGCTACTTCTTTAAATGACCTGTGGCACTCTCACGCATGTGAGGAGTGTGTGCATTCTATGGATAGTGCCTCTCAGTCAATGACTAGCTGCTTATCCGGTCTTTGAAGAGTGATGGCCCATGCAATTGCAGGGCTGTGTCCCCCTTCTGGGCCCCAGGGTTCGTGAGCGTATTCTGTCATGATCAGCAAACCATGGCTCTCGCAGCCTGGTGTGCGCTGGCAGTTCTCCGATATCTGGTTCTCTAGCAATAGATGCAGCTGCGCTCCCGCTGGGTATACAGGTCGTGTGCATTGGCTGCTCAGTCATCCTCGTCATCGTTCTGACCCGTTGCTGTGCTGTTGTTGGCTAAAATGCCGGTCAAATGTCTGTTGTGGACCAAGGAGTGTGGGGTGGAGAACGGGAGTGCGGAATCGGCCAGGCCAGCCACCCGTGCCCTCCCCCACCAACGGTCTTTTTGGCACCGGACCTAGGTGGGGAGAATCCGGTAGATGCAGCGCGAGTCTACACTTACTATAAGGTAAATGAAGCGCAAGTCACCATGCCTGATTCACGTTGTTGTGGGGCACACGGTGGAGATCGTCGAACACGACGGTCAAACTGTCATTGGCTACTGGACCAAATTAGGACGAGTATACTACTCATAAAGCCCAAAACATACCACCACTGCTGGTAGTGCTGTTGTCATTCTTACAGGTGGAGAACGAGTGATCGTCCACAGAAACTCCTGAATCCGATGAGGCCTCCGGTCAGATATCGTGTCCAACAGTGAAATAAATACTGAGGTGATGCAAAGAATGCAAAGCCTCTTCGAGGGGTCGTACATAGAGGATAGCCAAATCCCGTCGTCAGACGGTGGAAGGACAGGTTTTCCTGAGTGCCCACGAACCCTTTGCTGGTGCTAGCACTTTCGCGTCTGCTGTCTAATAGATTGAGGCCAATTCTAACCCAACCAGCTATTTCAGCGGCTGCCAACAATGCTATTGGTGGCCTTTAAGGCGTCGCTACTGCTGGACGACTAGTTTGATTTATGGGGAAAGCACGCACTGGATAGACCGTAGGTGCTCTCCACACTTCGGTATGAATCAACGGCAATACAAGGCCGAGGGAACTAGAGATGGAGAGACGTAGCTAACGTAAAATATGGTATCGTCTTTCTCGTCCCCCATGTGTTTTTGGTCCTCGTTTACGTGTGACATACCAGTGTCCCCCTTCCCCTTTTGGAGGGCCTAAACGGTTACTGTTAGCACAAGAAATATATGCATTCCCGTCAAAGAAAGGGTGTTCAAAAATAATTTATTATATACAAACCACAAAATCGCTCGTTGCAACTTGGCTAAACAGTGCACAGAGTTAACGATTTTGTGCGAACAGCATTTTTCAAAAGTTCAACAGCCCTGGCCTTCAAATCCTCGTGCTGACCGGAGCTTACCAGCTCACACAACCTCGCCATGTAGGATTCGGCGCTACTGATGGTGATACGCTCGAAACCCTTAGCACTCGAGGGCGAACGTGGCACGTCGCCGTTGGTCGGAACCGGTAACTGTCGATAGAATTATAAGGACGGACTTCAACATACAAACGAAAACAATCAATAGATTGCATCATATACTTCGAAAAAAGGAGTATGCCCTGACACAATAAAAATCTGCAGTGGCTAGGAGGGTAAAGAAGGAGCGTCCACTAGTCGAGAAAAATGAAGGCGCGTTGAGTACGGGATTACACGCCACTGGTGAAGTATGTTCAATATGAGGTTACGGAATCAATTTTTGAGCCAATA
>CACRXP010000812.1:103053-118295 GCA_902702965.1 Spirometra erinaceieuropaei
CACACGGTGGAGATCATCGGACACGACGGTCAAACTGTCATTGGCTACTCGACCAAATTAGGACGAGTATACTACTCATAAAGCCCAAAACATACCACCACTGCTGGTAGTGCTGCTGACATACTTGCGGGTGGAGAACGAGTGATCGTCCACAGAAACTCCTGAATCCGATGAAGCCTCCCGTCAGATATCGTGTCCAACAGTGAAATAAATACTGCGGTGATGCAAAGCCTCTTCGAGGGGTCGTACATAGAGGATAGCGGAGTCCCGTCGTCAGACGGTGGAAGGACTGACAGCCAGCTTTTAATGAGTGCCCAGGAACCCTTTGCTGGTGCTAGCACTCTATTGTCTGTTGTCTAATAGATTGATGCCAATTCTAACCTCATCAGCTATTTCAGCAGCTACCAACAATGCAATTGGTGGTCTTTAACATGCCGCTACTACTGAAAGACTACTTCGATTTATTATGAGGAAAACGCACTGGATAGACCGTAGGTGCTCTCTACACTTCGGTATGAACCAACGGCAATACAAGGCCGAGGGAACTAGAAATGGAGAGAAGTAGCTAACGTGAAATATGGTATCGTCCTTCTCGTCCCCATGTCTTTTTGGTCCTCGTTTACGTGTGACATACCAGTGTCCCCCTTCCCCTTTTGGAGGGCCTAAACAGCTACTGCTAGCACAAGAAATATATGCATTCCCGTCAAAGAAAGGGTGTTCAAAAATAATTTATTATATACAAACCACAAAATCGCTCGTTGCAACTTGGCTAAACAGTGCACAGAGTTAACGATTTTGTGCGAACAGCATTTTTCAAAAGTTCAACAGCCCTGGCCTTCAAATCCTCGTGCTGACCGGAGCTTACCAGCTCACACAACCTCGCCATGTAGGATTCGGCACTACTGATGGTGATACGCTCGAAACCCTTAGCACTCGAGGGCGAACGTGGCACGTCGCCGTTGGTCGGAACCGGTAACTGTCGATAGAAGTATAAGGACGGACTTCAACATACAAACGAAAAAAATCAATAGATTGTATCATATACTTCGAAAAAAGGAGTATGCCCTGACACAATAAAAATCTGCAGTGGCTAGGAGGGTAAAGAAGGAGCTTCCACTAGTCGAGAAAAATGAAGGCGCGTTGAGTACGGGATTACACGCCATTGGTGAAGTATGTTCAATATGAGGTTACGGAATCAATTTTTGAGTCAATATTTGGTTTGACTGGGGGAGTGTGTTAAGTGCTGTGCAATCCTACAGTTAAAACATAGCCTAAAACAAGGTCTGGAATACGTGGGAGCGGCACCCATGGGCCCGATCTACTTGCAGTGGGAAACAACCATTCGACAGAACAGGTTCATGGCCTCGAACAGCTTATGTTGTTTTGGTAGAGGGGGGACTCATCGATCGCGCTACGGGACTCACTCGTCCTGTTGTACCTTGGGGCTCTCTCGAGACTGGCCAGCGGCCACACAGCGGCGCGTAATATAGGCAGAATAGCCGGTAATGCCATTGCGTTGTCTTGTTGAGCCATAAGCAGGACTGCACTTCATCTATGTGGGCCCACACCGCCCCTACGGAGACTGAGTCACTTTTGCGCAGTTTACTTTTCAAGCGACCTTAACAGCCTTCCATGAGGCCTGTGTACTGGATCAACGACGTGTCTTGAATGGTTGACTGTATAGTGGCCATATCCTCCTGAAGACAGTGCTACCTAAATTTAATAAGTAGACACCCTAGCGGGATATAGTTGAGGGAGGACACTTGTTTCCGCGCTCTACCCAATAGGAAACAGCAGATAATTCCTCAAGGGCAGAAGGCAAAACACACACAAACACACCTCTGCAAAAGTTGCGGTGAGTTCCTTGCGAAACCTCTGAGTGAGAGCTTCCTCAGCAGCCAACTGGGCTTCCGTGCTTTTGATCTGTAACTCGAGTTTTGTGCTGGCGTTGGCCAAATTCTCAACGTGCTTACTGAGCAATGCGGTCTCTTCCTCGAGCTGTGTGGCCTGCAAAATGACATCAAACATGACAAAATTAGCCCATAAACATACGACCACCACCGTTAACTCCACTGGTTAAACACGTGAAGGAAAAACTAAAAAGAGAATGCCAGTAAAAGTGAGGGCTAAGGAAGACAAAGTATGACATGTCTAGTAGAAAGTGAGTACTGAGAATTCGGTTGAACGTGTTGGCGAAAAGTACCATCGGACCGAATGCCGCAATGGGGGCAGCGGTATTCTTACATACTTAATTTCCAGTTGTCGGCTTCAGTACCATTGGAGCGCCTGTTTCATCTTTGCTTCAAACAGATTGAAATTTTGCATAGCGAGCTGAGCGCCGGAGTGGTATCCGCTTAAAGATTCACGAAAGCAGACATTGACTGCATTTGAGCATACGCGTAGGAAATGTGAACGCTACAAACCAAGGAGCTCCGCGTCGGCTGCTGAGCGTTAACGGTTCGAAAAGGTAACACCGATAAACTGGAGCCGCCAGATCAGCAAGATAGAAGTTCACCTCAATATACTTCACAGCTTGTCGTATACGTGTTCAGAGGTACATGGTTAATGACTTATAGTCTCCTTAAGAACCACCACACCGAAAGAAAATTTACTGAGAAACACGAATGAGTAAAATCCAGCGAAAGTACCTCCATATCAGGCGGTAAGTTCCAGCATCGTTGCGATTACCATTGCCAAACAGAATAATCAGATCTAATGACGCTGTATAAGGCGGATCATATGATGGCCAACCCTATGAGGCGATCCATGAGTAGTCCAACTAAAGTCGTTTTTAAACTGGGTGAAGAAATCTCGTAAGGATAAACCTTACTTGCTGAACCTGATTTCGGTGGAAATGGAGGAGATGCGGAGACGCTGGGGTCCAAATACGGCACACGAAAACAGCTGACCCGTTATGGACAATATGGCTTCAGATGTCAGGAGAGGCACATGGTGAAACAGGATATTTGTGCCCTGCACACCATTTCAAGCAACACATCCAGATTGAGCATTTCATGACATTATCGGCACCATGAAATGCGACGGCCCAAAGCCTATGGCTCGGTACCAAGATCTCAGTTGTTCACGTCACACAAAATCCGTTCATTGAGAGTGAGGGATGGGAGCGAAGAAGTTATTTAAAAAGTGCTGCAACAGGATCCGTGAAGTACATTCTGTCAACCCTGGAAGATGTTGGAAAGCGAAAAGAGTGGCGCCTTCAGGTAGGCCTTTTGTTAAGATGCGGTTATGCCTTTCGGTATTTAGACCGGGAAATGAACAAATGCAAGAGTAAACCTGTGTGGTCCAGGGCAACGGCAGCTGGCCTTTTTGAAAAGTTTAAAACTAAAATAATGGCGACTTACACACGACTATTTATTGGTCGAGTTTTTGTTCGCCTACTTCTTAACAATTGGTCTATGCTGTAGTGTCGTCGTTACCCACTGAATACAAGCGTGAGATGTAGGGAGTGTTCAATTAGGAGGTACAGGCGTAAGAGTGATGGGTCTTGCAAGTAGTGGTCTTTCTGCACTGCTTTGTTTAGCAGCCACACTCCGGCAACCGCCGTGGCCGACTGGCTAGACCAAGTGATGGCGACTGGTGAGCGTCCCCATAAGCGGTATTCCACTCACTAATCCCTGTCCACACCCTTCCCCCAAATAAAAAAATAAGCTGGAGGGTCGTCTACCAATTCAACAAAAAAGACGACCCATAACGGAACCTGGCAGCCGCCTGAGATATCTAGGCAGCTTTACTTGCGGGATAGTAAGGTTTACTCCGTCGTTGCGGAGGAAGGGTCAGATAAGTTACTATAAACAGCTGCTGGATAGTCACGCATCTGTAGGCTAATCGCGGCTTGTGGACACGAAAGAAAGGACGGAACATTGGGGAAGGTATAAACCCCTTCCCCACTCTCGTGCTCTCACTCAGTCTGCCAGAGACCGTTAACTCTAACAGTCTGAAATGTTTGCTTTCATTTAGACAATCTATTGGGCAAACGACCGCAAAGATGGACTGTTGGAGCCGTATTTGTCGTTAGAACCGACATTGTGAGACGACTGCCCTGTCACCAGAGGGGAATCAGCGATCGTCTCATGACAAGAAGGCCATTACTCTGCGCAAACACATCTGCCATCATCTTCAATGCTCATGCCCTCAGTGATTAACTACGATGACGTGACGAACAAGTTCTATGAGCATCAAAAAACTCCCTGGGGAGAATAACCACAGATGCATTTCTGCCTTTCACTGTCAGGAAAGAAGCACCGTTTGAAAAGAGTAAGGGATTGCTAAAGAATTGAGTAAGACATCTACTTGGTGTGAGTTTTGTGCCCAGGGGACGGTGTTTTCGACCTTGCGACAACCGCCAACTAATATTATGAAAGGCAGTACCACCTCGCAATTACAAAACACCGAACTGATTAGGTTATATGCACGCATAAACTTACTCCCGTACATGTTGGGAAGCCAGGCAATTTTGGTGACTCCACAGTTTTCAGCAGTTCAAAAGAAACAGTCGGAAAAAGTAAAAAACAAAGTAGAAGTAGATAAACAGGTCTCCTTAAACTTCCTCCACTACTTTCTAGCACTGAGTAACGGCAATGGTCTCCTTAAAACGGGAAGGACCCGAGTAGGCAGAAATGTCCGTTGTCGTGCAGAGCCAACTAGTTTGTTCTCTGGTAATGGGTAAGCGGGTTTTTTAATTACCTACCCGGCTGATTGAAGCATGGTTAAAGACCTAATTGGCCAACAGTTGTTTCCCTTAAGCTCGTAAAGCACCCGTAAAACAATCCTGGCTCAGCAGGTGCCGTACCCGATAACCGATGTCTTCCACATACAGAGCACCTATTAAGAGGAGCTCACAGCATGTATAAAATCCAAAAGAATTTGCCGACAAAAACCAAATAACTGGACCTTCCAGTTTGCTTTATAAATCCTGGCTAACCTGCTTCCGGAGATTCCGTAGAGTCATTTCCCGCTGTCGATTGTATGCAAGGAATTCCTCGCTAAAAATGGGTATCCTGTAAGTTTTTGGAGGACTAGTTGTGTCAGTCTCGGGTTCATGAGTTCGTTTCCCCTTAGGTCCTCGCTTGCCCGACTTTGGGGAAAGTGAGGCCTTAAGGCCCTCCTGTTTCGCTTGCCAGTCCTTGAAGGCCTGCGTTTGTTTGTAGGCTTCGAGGTCGGCTTTGTACTTTTCTCGTTCTCGGGAGGCCTGCTCGTTGAAAATTTGCTTCTGTTCGGGTGGCAGAGTGGCCCACTCGAGTCCGATCAAACGGTTTCTCTCACCGAAGGGCTTAGATGATAAGGCCTCTGACTGACTAATGCGATGACGCATATACAAATTGAAGGACGATCTCGGTCGAGTCGGAGCATTCGGATCGGAGGCCTTTTTCAGACGAGCCATTACTGATGCCAAGTACCCTAGACGTGGAGAACGGAAAGAAGGACTGAAAAGACAATCACTGGACTAATAAATTTAAGCTGAGATGATTGCCAGGACTGCGTAGTCCTGCATCGTGTCTCACTACTGACACGTGGCGCGATGCGTTGAATTCTGATTTGCCAACGCCATATAAAATGCTGCGAGGCCAAATGACGGCACTGTAAAATGGGAATCGTGAGACGTCATCGAAAGAGTTCTTCTTGGCACTACTTTGTGGGTTGGATGTTCATCTAAAAAACAACGCGCAAAATTGGGGATAGAACTTGTACGAGGCACTTCAAACTCCGTGAATATGTAAGGTCTTCAACTGTGACTCAAATGATGTTACGGTGCCCACGACAACTGACGCGTCACGGTAGTTAATGACACATGTATGTTAACCTGTTTGGCGTATAGAGAAAGCTGTGCCAGAGCAGTACCAGAGTCAAAGTTGTTTTACCCTCGGAAATGCGTCTACTAGATCACTACCTATGCAGCACCAACGTATCAAGTATCGGCAGATGCTGCTACCCTAATCATAGTAGTGTAACTAATAGCTAAGGTCGACATAGTGTCGCAGTCACTGGCGGCGTCGTTAGGACTCTCGTTTGCACGTCTGTGTGATAATGCAGTCGCGGGGTTGGACTTGTCGCCTTATGAAAAACAGTGCTGGGCGCTGGTGGGTTACAGAGGCAGACTTTCCATAGCCAATGGCCAGGCACAAACTGCTTATTCTTGAGGAAGATCTGAATGTCCCATCAAAGCAATGCAATGTGTTTACAAGGCGCGGCTTTGGTCACTACGTGGTGGCAGACCATGGCAAGAAACGCCACTTATGCTAAGAGAGGCCACCGTCAAACTGACTGCGTATCTGTCCGCGTCTGTTGGACGGTCCTGTGTTAGACGCCGGTTTGGTATGCAGTGCCGAAACGGGCAGTCAGAACGAACCAAACCCCGGCAGGGGCTCCGTTCGGAATCAGCTTATGTGTTTTCGAGAGCGCGTAACGTGCACAGAAATACAATGCTTACCATCCTGAGGGCCTTTTGGGTCCACGCCCGCCTACCTCCAAATGCTTCGTCGCAATAACGGCTACAAGGCGCCCTCAAAGTAAGAAAAGTATTCCTCAAAACATCGCACAGACGCTAGATCAAAAGAATCGTCATTCAGAATGGATGTCTAGTAAGTGATCTGAACGTCTGACAGTGCTTAGACGCACCAGATAGCGGTGACAAAAGGTTGCCTTCGATTCCGAAAGAGCATAAACATGTAGTAATTGCACTCCAGGAAGATAGGATGCCCTGAGAAGGCATGCTCCGCAGATTATGGTTCAGCCTTTTCCTTAGCTGCCTCCCAGCGTCAAGTGACCCCTGAATTGAGTATTATTAAGCACAATCATTATGTTTCAGTAGAGATCGCTTATGCTTAAAACTGCCCAAATGTGTAACCTGACTGTCGATATGACCCGATTTACATTTAGAAAAAGCACCATATCCACTAACTAACTAAAAACTATCAAGTTAACCCTCGAAAGAGACAAATAACCGCGCACAGTCGCATTGGTCTCCTTGGACGTGCCGCTGAGTCCTTTTTAACTACTCCATCTGATGTTGCGACTGGAAGACAGGGAGAAGCAGCAGAGCCAACATTAGAATGAAACGGAATGTAACCCTGTCTACTGCGGTTCTCTGAGATCGAACGTGCTTCATGACGGCATCATACTAGAGCTACTACAACCGATAAAAACACTCCCAGAAAACAGAAACCAAGGCCCACGCGTGCAACAAGCGAAGTGAATTACCTTACGTTGCCCCCAGGGCAAGTCAGAGACGTTTATTGGTCAAGATCATTTAATTATACGACAGTCCGGATTCTCCAACGTGTGTTGGCGAACCAGCCTGGCATACCGTGGGCGATTGTGCACGCACTACCGATTTTGAATACATCGATGACGCTGCGATACTGGTCAAGTTCTTCCAGGCATATAACACTAAATTCCCAAGAATGTTTTGAAGGCAGTTGCGGAGGACTCAAAAGTAATTTTCAAATCAATGGAGACTGAAACTTCGGCTTTTGCCGCATGGGTGGCCGCCCGGTTGTAAGATACGATGGAGCAACTGAGGAAGGGGGGGTTTCCAATACCTCAGGTCAAACTTTATTACAAAGCGATAAAGTAAAGAGGGGGCCAAGCACTTGCCTAGGCGGACACACGCGGCCCAAAATCCATGGAGACAGCATGAGATAAAGCCAAAGAGCGAATATACGAACTTTCGGCCGAAAAATTTCACACGAACACTAGACGTTATATTCCTACCTTCGAGGTGTTCGACAAATAGTGCTTGCACCCCTTCGCCTTTTTAAAATAGTGTTTCAGACGAACGACAAAGTACTCAGTCAGGGACACAGCTGGCCGCTTTTCTTGGCAATCAAACTCGATAATGGGCGTGTGGACGTGGAGGCGAAGTCGGACGTACCCAACCACGAGGTGCGCAACCCCTGGGGCTCAATCCCACAACCTTTTGGTTAAAAGTCCAACGCCCAAAACCACTGAGCCACAGACGTCTACCACTAATGCATCAGTGGCCGCTCGGACTCCATAGTGTCTTTTTGGCGTTTTGCAACGAAAGACGACGTCGGAGTCCGCCAAAGATTGTTCTGAAATATTTATGAGAACTCTGCAACTGTACTCTGCGAGTTACCGTTTATTTCCCTACTAACGTTGTAAATGTGTCAAAACTATTTACGAAATATATTGTTGTTTTTTGTGAAGCCCGTGTAATTGTACATATACACACACATATGTGTGAATTAGCATGGAAAGATTGGTAACAAAATGAATCCACTCCTACCCGACAAGGAAATTCGCCAGTCCGCCGTTAACGGTGAGCGGGGAGAAGCTTCTCCCCCTAACGTCTGACACTGGACCCGAGCGCGTGTATGGTCGGTCGGGCAAATGACGCGCCTACTTTAGACGGCAAAATGTACAAACCCCTAATAACATTTAGGCGCCCAGGGCTAGACATTTACTGGCCTGTTTGGATTTGCGGACTAGTGCAGGGCTATTAATCTAATTGGCTGACAGCGCGTGCGATGCCAGGTACACGAAAGAATTCCTGTGCGGAGAGATTGTCGAAAAGTCAGCCAATCGCAAGACTAGGTCGCGACCGGGCTAGCCCTGGACGACTAAAACGCCATCCAGTGGCTAGAGCGTTGGCTGTGTTAAAGATCTCCCCTTGCTGTCGAGGGTTCACATCCCACCGAGGCACAGAGTTTTTGACAGTTGGGTCAAAATGAATTATCTGAAATTTGCCATAACCATAAGGGACGGTCAAAATCGGCGACACAAGATCGGTGGAACAGTCGTGTCCCGGCTTTCAGCTAACACTTTTGCCACCGGTATGGCAATGCATCTAATACCAGCCAATTTACTGAAAACCGGCGGAAATAACATAGAAAACTAGTGGCAAAACGGGATGTTGAAGCGAGCGGGAGGACTTGAATAAACGCAATACAAAACGGTATATAAAAACAACACTTCTGAGTGACCGTAGAAAAAAGGTCATCGACGACACCAAGCATGAAGATGATAATCCTCTCGTGCGCAGGGCATTACTATGAAAACGTATATCACGGATAAGCTGAGCCTTATTTAACTTTTCGCGTAAGCTCTTGACTGTCGATTCATTCACTAAGCGGACTAGTTGTCAAGCTCACTTTAGGTTCTCCTGTTCGTACATTCTAACTTTGAATTTCCGCAAGTTGAAGAAAAAACTTATGGCAGTAGGCGTTGAGGATGTTGTAGCGTCTATCTATTGTTTACGAACACAGTTCCAGGACCATCGAACGCAAAAACCATAACTGAACCACCACTGCACATGAATCGGAACACTGTGAACAGCGTCTCCTCTTAGCAATGGGGAAATATGCTAGAGCCAAGTGAACTGACTTTTTTGTTTTAAGAAAGTGGAAAAAGCACACATAGGTCCGGTCAAAGTGGCAGCGCTGCTTACACTCTACTTTTTGGTTAGAACATCTTCCGTCGAGGCCATTGCTTCATCCGCCGTAACGACCTCCAGTCCCACGTCCCCCTGTTTTGCCCAATAACTGACTTGGGATCTGATATGCAGGAAATCCTCACGGATCAACTGCGAACGTTGATTTTATTGTCCCTCGTGTATTTTCTACTTGGTAATTATTCTACCCTCATCAGCACCCACTTTGTACGTAGACTGTCCCCAATGTTCATTTCTGTTTGACGATCGTTAGGTTGCTCATAGTGGGTTGGTATTGCTTCTGTGAAGACATGTCGGCACAGGACCCAGACCAACCCACGGCCAAAATATTCATTGTTAGTACGGAAGAGAAGAGCGCCCAAGATACGACAGGCATTACATATTAGCGTCACGTTAGAATAGCTCAGCGTCAGAGTGATGAGTTGGTGGGGTGATTGCAGGATTTGTGGGCGCCTGGGATTTGCGTGTGCGCACTTTACGACCGCAGGGAACCATTATCACATCATTCATAGCGCGACGTAGGTTCCAAAGACTGTCGGCCTATGCACGTTTTAGAAACTACAACTCAACCATAGATACTAAACAATGTGCGGGGTTGGCAATGAAGTGAGTGATTGAATCTAGTACAAATGTGGGTTTAAGAGCTTATCCAACGTTATGGGACTTTGTCGAATCAGGGGGGAAGACTGATACTGCAACCAGCACAGAAGTTCAGTTGGAATACCAGCCAGAAAGTGTGCTGGCGTGATCTCACCAACGTGTTTCACTTAGTTACCATGTTGGTATGAGAGGTAAGAGGCTTGTCGGACAAAATGTATACCAGTGGATGCTGACACAGACTAATCCATCAGTAGAGAATTTCGCTGTCGTCTGGACTCGAAGATGGGGTAGACGTGCAATTTTTTTCGAATGCCGAGCGTTTCGTCGACCTAGTCACAAAAGTGTGCAGTAGATATGTGGAGAAACCGCGTTGGAAAATGCCGGTGTTAATGGTAACAAAGGCGTCTACATTGTAGCAGCCTCTCCACTACTCCGCTTCACGCCTTATCTTCGTCTGCCAATGACCGCGGCAACCCCAATAACCTTCAGACACCTATAGTTCCCGAGATCGCCTTTTCTTCTCATATTTATGCATGCATATATTTAGGAAGGTGGAATTATTCGGGAAACAGTAAACTTTACTCTGTAAATTTTCGAGACTGCTTCCCCAGTTCGTCTTCAGAAAACGTCCGTTGTCTCGAAGGTTTACACAATAAAGTTTAGTGCTTCCCAAAGAATTCCATCTTCCTACTTATATGTCTTGGGGTGACTGTTTCTCAGTATGCACATATATAAATATATCTCGACATGCGTAAAGATTCGAGGTCCAGACATTATATCGCGTTAATCATCTCCTGAAGAAGACAAAGAAGAAGAGGTGGTGAATTCGTGGACCGTATAGTATTTGAATTGAAGTTTCGGAAATTCATCCTTTCCATCATCAGCTCCGTGTGCTCGTTGTTCTGTCTTGTCGCTTGTCTCGTATTATAACAACTTTTTGATCATCGGCATACATGAAGGTCTTACCATTCTGAAATCTATCTGATACATCGTTAACAAAAAGGCAAAATAAAAGCATACCGTGTACACTACCCTCAATGACTCCACTCCTCACAAATGTGGGGTTGGAGATAGCATTGGAAATCTTAACCCGTTGTGTGCGAAGACCCAGGTAAGGCGATATAAAATTCAGAAGTTTGCCACCTATGTCGAAAGAGGAAAGTTTCAAAAGAAGAAGAGCATGGTCAAAAGGACCAAAGGCCTTAGTGAAATCGAAATACTCGGTAAAGTGCAAAACTATTGTCCCTAGATTGGAGAACATGATAAACGTAAAAGAGCTGACAGGTGTCAGAAGACCGAGCCTTGAGGAATCCATGCTGTCAGCGCTCAGTAGATTATTCTCTGTTAAGTGACAAATAATCTTATCTTTGATCAATGCCTCTAAGATCTTTGAAACTGCGGAGAGGGTGTTTATTGGCCGGAAGTCATTAAATGACGTAGATTGGTCATATTTAGGAATAGGCAAAATGTGCGATTCCTTCCAAAAAGTAGGACAGGTTTTACTTTCGATAACGAGATTAAATATCTTGCAAAAGAGGGAGGGGAAAATTTCATTTGCATCCGCTTTTAGAGTGCTAACTAGGACACCATCAGGTCCAGGGCTATGAGATTGACGAAAACGCCAAATCACGACAGTCACGTCCCACAGAGTGAAAGTTATAATTTCTAGAACTGCTCCAGTCAGCGCCTGAACGGTCAGAAGCGGAGTGGTCGAGTTTTTAATTAAAGTTTCGGACAAGAAAGAAATGAAACTATCAGCGGTCAACTGGGATCAACTATAAGATTTCCAAGAGAGTCTCAGAAGGCGGGAAGCTGCGTTTTTACATGAGCTTTTACTTTTCGAGAGAAGAGTTTCGAGACATTTAACGAACGGTTCGCGATGGTTTGGAGCTCTTCAGCTAGTTGTTTTTCTTCGGACCATCTTTTATTAAGAAATGTAAAAATTCCGCATAATTATTCTTTGTTTAAGAGAATCATTAGCTTTTCTTGCATTCAGAATATCTCCCACATATTTTGGATGCCGATCCCACCGCTTTAATCTACCATTGTGATCGGGTTTGTGGTCCCTGATTCCCTGATCCGTCTCATCACGGACAATTTCTTCAGCCGACAGCGAACAATGGTTTCTCAGTGCCTCTGTTTGGTCCAGTACCAATTTAATATGAATGAATGAGACTGAAAATATCCGAAGCAACGTTGCCCATCCTTTCTGGATTGACGTCGTTTCATGTGCAGCAGTTTTTTTTCTCCTGAACCACCCAAACCACATATATATTAGCCTCAGTTTTTAATCGTAAGTAGTCTTTTCACTGTTAGCCCGATTTATGCTTTATTTTTCTTTGACAGTGCCTGTAAAGTTGAGCTAAATACAATTATTATTGAAAAGGAAAGAGGTTCTTCGGAAAAAATCGAGCTGTACTCGTGAATTTTCGAATTGGTGACACGAACCCGTCGTCAGTCTTAACTCGAGTAAGGGATTCTATCCCCCAAAGAGGAACAGACCAACGTCATCTATCGCATCCCGTGTGCCAATTGTCCGTGCATATATGTTGGGCATACAGGACGACGCCTGGGAACTCGTATTAATGAACACAAACTGGCTGTCCGTCGCCGTGATCCACTTTCCCACGTCTTTGCTCATGCACTTCAGTGCGACCACCGTTTTAATTGGGATAACAACGAGGTTATCGAAACGGCCAACACAAAACGGGCGAGAGAATTCCTAGAGGCATGGCACTCTAACGCGGACAGGATCAACCGCCACGTTGACCTAGATGTCCATTATGAGGGCCTAAGATCACGCCTCACTAAGCCGAGCCCCACGCCGCATCAGCAGCCGCTAATCCAGGCGCCCGCAGTTCTGTCAACCTACCATTCTCCCTCCACGGGGAGCCGTAACGGTTCCCCCCCCCCCCTTCCTGCCCTCCCGGCTCAGAACCCAGCATGACTCCCTACCCGCATCCCTCCTCACGCGCTAATGGTCCGCCCGTCAATGTTTGTCCTGTCGCGTCTACTAGTTTAGTGTGACTGTCTCACTCTCTCTTTTCTCTTCATTTCGTCTGACGGCGGGTTGGTGTCACCAATTCGAAAATTCACGAGTACAGCTCGATTTTTTTCCGAAGAACCTCCTTCCTTTTCATTATATCGTCTCGGAATGCCTACCACTTCTTCTCTATAACAATTATTTTTATTATTGTTATTATTAGTATATGAAATACCTAGGTCCTTGATAACTCCGGGTATATCTATGTCACGAAAGTCAATACTTCTGTAGCTGCCGCACCATTCGCCTTTTTTTCCGGCTCCGTTTTGTCGGTCGATGGCCCCGACAATCGTTGCTAGGCCGCTGACACACGACCACCCCCGCCGGCTAGAACTGGGGCCCCTCCTGTCCAGCTGCAGTGACCCCCGGCTGCCTCCACAAACTATTATCACCTCATGCGCGTCGGACGACCTAGCTTGATACCCATGAGCCCCTGTAATTATGCTTCCCCCTAGTCCTCCCCTAATCCGTCCGATCTCATGACCAGCACTCAGCAAGTCACCCCCACCTACTGACACAGACTATCACCCCCGCGTAAACGAGACACCGCGACTGACGCTCTCCGTGAACGGACGCTTATCTCTGTTGCAAGCAAACAGCCAATTTACGGCAACCTGCCCTGTGTACAGAATAAACTATTTCTCACAGCTCCCTGACTGCTGACATTAGACGAAGCGAATTTATTGTGCGTGGATTAAGTTGATTTCACATCCTTGACAGCCACACTTCGTTGAGGCAGCTAGTTGTCGCCAGAACGATAACTGGGTAGTTGCACCAAGTAATGCGAAAGCGCCATTTACAGCAACACTGGGCATAGGCATGAAGGTCGCTGCTTAAGTGTTTGAGCACGACCTCGAGATCTGCCGGTTTACATTGATGGGCGGCTTTAAATCATCAGCATATATAAGAAGCCTGCCATTCTGGAATAAATCCTGTACGTCGTTGACGAAAAGGCAAAAGAGAATAGAAAAGGGCGCCGTCGGGCTTATTTGAACATAGGGAAATACCTAAACCAAACCCATCCCTTCAGGCTACACTTTGACCTCATGTGTTTCGAGTGTCCGTTTAGTCAGTAGAGCACGAGTGTGGAGTTTGTTTTAAGTCTAAAAAACCTAAGGTCCGAGGCTAAGAAATAGCGAGAGTTAGAAAAAGGAACGATATTTTCAAAATAGGAATTAAAGTTTGGTAGTTTTGGGGATCATGAATATGTCGTCTTTCGTTGAACTTAAAGAACTTTGACATCCGCCTGACGTTGAAATTATCTTTGAATTGATCAAATTAGGGTGTCTGCTAGTTACCGGACCAAGAATACCGTCCCAAATTATTGCACACCTCACACACGTGGGGCTGGAGACAACAGTGGGAGTCTTATCGAACTGTATGCGAGACCCCAGAGACGAAGATATAAGATTCCGAACTTTGCCATGTACACTGAAAGAGAAAAGTTCCAAGGGAAATCACAACTTGGTCAACATTAATAGTTTTATTTAGTACTTCTGAGGGCACTGTCAAAGCAAGTAGAACAAGTATGCAGACACGGAACAGTGTTCAGTTCGTGCTTATGAATATGCGGTTGGATATGAAAATCTGTTAGCGAAAAAAGGAAAAATGAACGTAATTTGAGCAGATTTGAAGGAGAGAAAGACTGTCGCTCATGGAGAAGAAAACATGCCAGTCGGACAGGGTAATCGTGCATGTAGTAGTATAAAGGGGTTCGAAACGGACACGTTAAGACAGAATTCCTAAACCGGATGAGGCTCTTTGCTGCGGATGCGACTATAATATTTTTGCGCTGGCAACAGAAGCAAGTGTCAACGTGGCGAGTTGAAAGGAACCAAAGCGCGATCGACCACCGTCCGTTTAGAGTCCGACGGAGGACGGGCATTAAAGGCTAAGGTGGTTACCAATGCGTGGGCATATGCTAGAAGAGAGGGTTTCTCCGTGATCCTTGACAGATAGCCTGGGGTCGAAATTTGGATATGACATCAAAATCCGTTGAAATCGTCACTACAGGAGAGGAGTAATAACAGCGGATTTGATAGCCAGCAAAAACAAGGGGTTGTAAAAATATAAGTGAGAATTTCCACCTTAAAAATCGAGAAATGTATTATCTACCGTTGAATCCCAGGAGGACCCTCTTCAATTTCCCGAATATGGGTATTTGTGAAT
>CACRXP010000812.1:119482-155498 GCA_902702965.1 Spirometra erinaceieuropaei
CTGATAATTGACGCCCTCCATACTTCCGGAAAAAATCGGTTCGATATATGAACGGGGAATAAATGACTAAGCAATCTGGTAAGGTCGGATGCCTGTTTTATAATCATTGTGGGTATTTCAAACGACTTACTTGCTTCTTAATTAGATCTGAGGGGACACCTATTGTACTCAGTGCTCTGCCTAGAAGCGGGCGAATAGAAAGAACTGGCTCAGACTCAGTGATATGTTGTTTTGCAAAGAGTACACTAAACTATTCCGCCTTGTCAGTGTCAGTGATGAGGAAGATTTTGTTGCCGTTTAGCAAAGGTTGAATTTCGTGATCACGCTTAGAGGAGGACCGATGATATAGGATTCTAGCGACGGATTTGGCAGGATTCGGATCACTGAGAGCAAGTGATTCTCTTCGCCTGTCGCGCGCTTGACGCATTCTCAAGACCATTTGGGAAATTCCTGTGATCCTTGGATCCCTAGCTTAAGCTATCTGAGTTTTCACAGGAAATCTGTTGGTAGGATATTGCTAGGCATTCCAGCCTAGGTGACACTGAGGACTGGGGAGTTTACTAGACCACGAGGAACATTTATGCTCTGACCCCACCGGCAGTGCGGCCGCTGAAGGAATGTGTTTGAGAGTGGGGGACACACTGCTTCAATTGGTGCGGGAACTGTGTTAATAGACGGGAATGTTGGCATACTAGGCTTGGCGGCTTAACTATGGGGTCTGGGGGTAGTTTCAAATAAATTATATTTGAGGCGTGATAGCCGATCTAGGAGGAAAAACTTTTTAGAAAAAATGAACTCCTTCGATGCTCGAGTAGCATAAGCTGCACTCGCACCTACCTTCAAAATGAACCCCTGGTACGTCTGCCTGGGGTCAGTGGTGGAGTGGATAAGACTGTGATTGTGGTCATTACGACTGAGGTTGCGCAATCGTTTGACATGTGAGAATTTGTATCCGCAACCACAATTACGAAGCAATAAAAATGGACCCGAGAGAGCAAATAAGTGAACCGGAATGTTGCGCAATACAGAATTGTGCTTCATTTTGTTCACTGCTTGGTTTTGTAAATAGTAAATCCACTTGACTTACATGTTTGTCCAATAACGTTTACTGAATTATTAGTTTATTCCCACTTTAATACTCTATCGAAGACTTCGGCAGAAGACGTTCTATTGTTGCTGACAGTGGCGTATTCTTACACAGTTATAGGGTCCAGGGGCTCAATATCGACCAAGGGGATTTTGGAACTTGTTATATCTTGGGAAATGCGCGAAGGCTTGTAGGAATCCCTGTCAGGATTTTACCACTTGAAATAGAGGAGGAGCTGCATGTCTTCTTCTTTAGCCTATCTCTTTAAGACAGTTTATTTAGGGAATAAGGACTTCGCCTTTGAGCTCCCTATTTATATCCAAAGAAGCCATAACGTCAATTTTTAGCGGTAGTTTTGAAAAGAAAACAGTCATGCATGTGTCAGCCAGGCACCAGCTGCCACCATTGACGCAATATTGATTACACGGACGTAGTTTCTCAGAAAATGGTTCTACATTTTGCTCCAAATGTTTCAACGGTCAAAACGCCTCCGTAGAAAGGAGTCAATCGCGGGCTCCAGCGACGCCCTGCGAGAAAGCACACTGTCCGATCCCGATATAGACCAACATTCTTTGCGGTTTACAGTGATGACCACGAGGCGGTCCGTTTCAGTCAATTCAAAGAAGTTATGGGACCGTAGAACACACTCGCGCTTTGAATGAGGTCGTCGCGTAGTTGCCTGTAACTTGGATGAAACAAATTACCTTCGGTCAGTCTAGCTTCGAATGACAGGACGCCATGATTCCTTGCCATCTTCGTAACCTTCTCCTGCACCCATCCTAGCAGTCAATAATCCTTCTTGAACCGTGAATTCCAAACCTGTACGATATACTTTAAGTGAGGCCAGCGTATGGCCACCAGTTTTACAAAACACTTCCTGATCAGTTTAGGCAAACACACGTCTCAGTGTGAATAATGTCCATCGCGTGTTTACCTCCCTTTAAGAACTGTGACGATGGTTTAAGTGGAGAGGTCAGTAGAACACTGAGGTCCTTCTTCTCTTCCACATTAAAATGGGGCTGCCCGTCAAAGATGTTTCGGAAAGCATCGTCATCACCGTTGGTCCTTCTTATACGGTGTCTTAGAATTCTACTCTTTTCAAAATAAGAATTTAAGAGCCAATGAACAGACCGGCTGCTAAGTCGGTCAAGAATCTCTCGAAGTGTATGCCTAACTTCGCCGGACCGGATGGATCTACAGAGTTTGACATGGTCAGCAAATATGAAGGCGCTGAAACCTAGGTTGTCGAACCAGTCTCTCGAGGGTTGAGGTCAGAGGGAAGCCAATTAAAACGGGGTATGGGTTGACTTCGAGGTCACAACGCAGACAGTTTGCGATCTTCCTGCAAAAACTCGGTGATTTATATTTGCAGATTGCCTCTTATTACAATTTCTGATAGTTTGTAGATTAGACGTTTGTGTGTAACGCCGTCGAACGTCACCCAAAAAGCCGGTGCAGATGACGTCAACCCTACCATCATTGTCCAGCATACGAGCCTACTGCTCAGTCGAGAGCAACAAATTGGAAAGGCAAGAACGCTTCTGTCTTAAACCGCACTGGAGCCATGACAGCAAGTGTTTATCTATGAAAAACTTTATCATTGCTTTTTAAAGAATGGTTTCTGTCACACTGCAGCAGGTTCAGTTTATACCGATGGACGATAATTGTTGACACATTTCCGGGTCCCACCCTTGTATATTGAGTGGATATTTGCTTCAAACCATTCGGATGGCAGTCCCCGAAAGTACAATGACGAGTGGAAAATATTCGCTGGTGGTTTAGAACGTTCGATTGCCAATTCTTTTAAAAACTTTGCCGGTACACCCCCCGGACACGATGACTTAACTCCTTGAGATTCTGAAGTTCTCTGTCCACAGCAGCTGCTGGTAAGGGTATAGACTCAAACACTGGCCCTGCGTTTGCGACATGGCTGTTGACAGTGTAAATATGGAATTCCTCCCCGCAGTGAATATAGAAGCAAGATGTTTGCCAAGTGTTTGGATTTTTTTGCTGTTTTTAACGAACTTTATGTCATTGTCATCCCTTAGTACTAGGCTGGGTCCTTGCTTCTTGACCAACGGTTGATATTTTGGAATAAAGTCTTGGGCTTCTGCTCGGATCGCTGAATAATTCAGGATTAATGGTTTTTTCTTACCGGCCAGATCCGTGTTTAAAAGCATGTCATTGGTGACAGATTCCTCGAGGTGTTATTGTAAACCGGTTTCCCTTAATTTTCTCCGCTTTCTAGTTTTCTTCCTTAACTGTCTGTTAAGTCCACTTATTAATCAGACAGAACGGTTAGTTGTTTTTGTCACCTCCACTAAAAAGCAGCACAAAATCAGGTCCGCTGAAATCCTCTTCAACTATTGCCAGTTTTTCGCTGGATTCCTGATAAACAGGCAGACCCAATTTACGGACATCAACCTATTCTCCATCATGTAGAAATCTGCCTTTCATATATGTCGTTAATTTTCGGTCCCCTGTTGGCGCTGAGAAAAGAGTAAAGAATCCTATAGGAGCGTCGTATGGTCACTATCGCTGAGAGGTCTATTGAAATATACTTGCTTAATGTTAGAAAAATCTTTCATGAAAACTTTCCAGGCAGTTAGCTTTCTGGTCCTCCGTAAATCTAGTTGCTGACTTTACATTCTCTGCCATATAAAGGTCAAGCGTAAGGTCCAATAGGATGTAGTAAAAAAAACTAGGCACAACGTCAACCGCCAGACTACCCTAGTCTAGTGCAAGTGTGTTGAGACCTCCAATAATTAGAACAACTCGGTGGCTATCCCCTTCCTTGACCAAATGGAAGAGCGAGTCGGGGCACTTTAATCTAACAGACAAACTTATCGCTTTTTTACAGACACTGGAAAAGTTTTCAATTCATAGCAGTACGTTTACTACAGTGAATACTACAGTAAGTTTATTGTAGCACATAGGAATCACGGTACAGCACCATTCAAAAATGAACGTGGAACACAAAATACAAGGCACAAATACGGTGGTTATTGAGGCTAGTTAGGGGCACGACGTATTTATGACAATAAACAGATATCCTTGTTTAAAAACAAATCGAAAATATATATTAACTGCCAGAAATATAAAAGGGAAAGGTATGCTTCTTATAACTCCGATTAGAAGCTTATAAGTGAATCTTGAGGTTGCATTCGCAAATTCTTTAGTCCGTCTGAAAGAAAGTGTGGGACAATGGAGTAAACAGCATTTGCTTTAAGCATCTTCAGTTGGATGCCTCTTGCTTAAGTTCTGAAAATTCTAATTTAGTTAAGAGAATTACCGAGCATACTAGTCCTTCACGTGTTACAGAATGGGATATTAGCTGTTCTTTCAGACAGCTGCAGCTATGTTATGCATTCCAAAAGTTAGGGAATACGGACATCTACAAGGCAAAATGAACCCTCCTGTGAAGGCATTATTGACCGGATCAGAAGGGGGACGCTCACGGCATAAGTCGCTCCTGCAGGTTTTGTTTTCCCCTGAAATCTCATGACGGCTCTCTGAAGGCCCTGTTACAAACATTGGACAGGTTGCTCGAACAAGCCAGGGAAATTGACATCACTGGCTCATTTGCGGATTCTGTTACAGGAAACCAGGGCATCCTTGTTGTGGTGAATTTCTTTACTGCGACGGCCGGGGCGCTGCCATCATCGGATATCTCGACTAACACAAAGGCTTGAGCCATATTCAACATTTGGATATGTTTTGGGGGTCACAGGATCAACTGAATTCCGATCGATGGCCATCCTTCGAGAACGACCTCGTGAATTCTATATTTAAGTTCTTAAAGGAAAAAAGGATGCGAAAACACTGTAGCACTCTGGGAACAATGAACAGGAAAAACGAACTAACTCCATTTCAATCGACTTGTTGATATATTTCTTCGATAGAAAAGACATGCTCACATAGTACGAAACGTTAGAAATCCTCCTGTTGACCTACTGATCAACGGTACAACACGATAGACTCAGTGTTTTTCCGACACGGCTTCCGACGATCTCAAGTTACCACTGAATCATCAACAAGAAACATTTCGCCCGTAAGAATAAAACTGCCGAGGTTCCATAGACAGAGGGACAGATAAAATGGACGAGTTAAAGGCCGAATAAAATACTGTGGTTCGAATTAACGCCAAAATATTTTTAATATCGGCAAGCCTCATCAATGACTGCTTTTTTCAGAAACATCTTTGTCTGAGGTCACAGTAAAGGTAGCTACAAAATTGCCATTAATGAACTCTGTGCCATTCCTTTTGTATTTACTATCATAGAGCGCAACGCAATTTATTCACTATAAACAATCTGGCACGCGTGAGATCAACACGTGCACTAACATCTGTGACTTGGAACGTTGCCAACTCACAATCCAAATCGGACTTCAAAGTCAACACAGCGTGGGTTTGTGAGTGGTGGACTGGTAGACTGAGAGTCAGACTGCAGTTGCTTCTTCTAAATGCGGCCTCTCTGTCCCTCCCACACGAACCGACCTCTCTTTTCTTGTTGTGTATATCCTAATATTTTGTGCGCCGACCAGGGTGTGTGGTGGCACTCCTAGGTGTGGGTCCACACCGCGCCAGCCACCCGCGGTCTTCTTGACTCTCTTTTGACAGGGGGTCCAGGTGGGGAAGGAGGATGGGCGCGGAAGATGCAGCGCAAGTCTAATATCACTACAAACTAACTCACGCACAAGTCACTGTTCCTGCTTCCACCTAGCGTAGGGCACACGGTTGACACCGTCAAAATCGCAGGTCGAAATTTCGTAAACGATTATTGTAAATATTATAATCAATCACAAAATAATTTGAGATAACTGAGTTATGTACGCCTCAGCAAACGTGTTATTTCGGAGGTTTTACGATTAGCGACTGTATAGGAATACCACGATTGTGTGCATATTTTTACTTCACGCTCACTCTTTCGCACATAATCGATAACAAATCCTGTTTTATAATTTCTTTCCGCCGTTTTGTTTTGTAAGGAAGTGAGACCGGCATAAAATGTCTGTTTATGCACTTAAAAGGGCAAATCAAAGCTAGTTTACGTTCACCAAGACTTTATCATTTCCGGAATCCAGCATTTTAGGGTATTATTATAGCTGAAAGTTGCTGGGAAATACACTCTGAGGCGATACTATTGACACCATATATGGGGGAGGCAGAAACGAGGGAAAGCGTCATCCTCTTTTACCTGGTCATCCAATTTACCAGCCACACGCATCCCCACATAATCAGTCGTCGGACTTACCTATGTCCGTGCTACCTTCAATGAGTGAGTAGACGTTCATGTTTACCTCTTTTTGAATAGTAGACAGCTGCCCGCATTCCGCATGCAATTATGTAATCAAACGGGGTGTAGGGGTGTCCAGCGGTGGGTTCAAGTGACGGTCGTAGTAGGTCGCTCACTTGCTTGTAGGTGCAGGCTACGCCTAGCGTCCATCTGCTGACACCCAATTCTCACATGTGGCTTCCAGAAGCTACGCTTTGCCTAGCGGCCACACCACAGTAACCGTCTCAACCTGCGGGCTAAACCAGGGGACGGTATCCGTCTGTGCATCTGCGCACACGGTAATGTGGAATCCGCTGGCCGGATAGATCTTCGCATCGGCATCGTCGATACGAGGCTCCGTCTGGTACACTGCAGAAGGCAACAAGCTTACGGCGATGTCGTGGGCTGTCCCAGGATAAATCGGGTCGTTCTTCCACTAAACAGAGACGTGACCCATAGTGGAGTTCGGCAGCGCCTGACACAACTAAGCAGCCGTAGTTAGGGATAGCACTGTTTACCCCCTAGAGGAAAGGGGCTAAAAAGGTGCTCTAAGCAAATGATGGGGAACCGCACCGTCTGCAGGCTGCCTGTGGTCGTAGACGTTAAATGCGCGGGTGCAGTGAGGGCAGTTGAAGCAGATGCGTCAGATGTAGGTTGATGCTCCAGGCGCTGGTCCGCCAGTCTCTGTGCGAAGGAGTTGCAAGTGTACCGACCAGGCCGATGAGGGGGCAGTGTGGAGAGGAGAGGTTGGGGGTGTCGGTTTCGGAGATGGTGTCGGTGGTTGAGCTGCTAATATAATAGGCGTTGGGCGACGGGGTGTGGGTTGATCTAGTCATGGTGGATGTGCAAGAGGTGCTGGGTGTGTCGAGACTGTGGTAAATTCCGCTGTCATTGATACGCAGGTGATCGAATAGGCCCATGCGGCGAGTGGACGTGCGGGACCAGAGTGAAGACAAATGGGGCCTCGGCCTTGCGAGCCGTCCAAGCGTCCCGCATCTCGCGGAGTCGCGGCGACTATGGTAGAAAGCCGTTCTGTTGTTGTCGGTGGGGCGTTCGAAGTAGGCTTTGTTCAGACGGTTTTTCTCGGCGAACAGGTTGCTGACGACGGCATCGTTGTCGTCCAACCAGTTCTGGTGTTGGCGGCGTGCGCGACTGAGGATGGCCGGTGACGTCGCCTGGATTGCGTCCCGCAGTTTACACCATCGCTTCTCAACAGAGGCGTTCTCTTCAGCGACAGCGACTTATAAAGAACAATTTAAGTGTATTCTTCCAAAACGCTACAGGACCAAAGATTCCAACCAGGACATTTAGTCAGTCGGATTAAACGCCGAAAATTAGTCCCAAAACTGAAACTAGGACTCCGAAAGGTGAAAAAAGAATCGGATAATCTACAAAAATCAGGTAATACAGCGTCCTCCTATATTTTGCTCATTGAGTTCACTGCCAGAGTAAACATTTTACCTAATCTACTGTCCTTATGTAAAGCAGAAGCATTTGCTTACACATCAACTCGTACGCCTATTTTTGCTTTTGGACGAACACATTTCTATGATTTCCTGTAGGGCTGTCTCTAAGATAAAATTTCATAAATGTCGCGAAGTGAGAAAAGTAACCAGCAAGGGATGATATTGGATGTTTGCAGCATGTGAAGCATGTAACTTCTTCCAAAATCGGCGTCAAGAGGCCCATTAAAACAACGAGATAGAGGAAAATCGAGGCGTTATGGTCCGATGACAAAGCCCATTGCGGAAAAGACTGAGGGACATGCAAAATGACTTACCGAATTGCAAGGCCGAGGGCATCCAAGGATAACTGGTTTACGGCGGGAAGAGGAACTATTTTGCGGCTATCAGGACAGTCAATGGTCCTAAGGCCAAACAATGGCGCTGCCGTTCAGCTCGAATGGCACCATCATGCTCTTGAAGAATGCCCAGTACCGAAGCCATAGACCGGGATCCTCAAGCATGTCCTCCACCGCCCATCTACAGTATGCGGGGGTCCATCAGCAGTACGCCTAATTGGCACAAATAATGACCTTGATCATCCGCCGTATCTACCGGAGGTACTGACTGCAGTTCAACAGACGTCGGAGGGAAAAGATCACGACGCCGACCCAATTCTTGAAGATGCCTACAAACGCGGTGGTCACAGGATCCTGAACGGATTAGTCCCACTGATTCAGGCAATGCTGGCGGGAGGATAAATGCCACAGAACCTCCAGGATTTTACCATCGTCTACCTCTACAAGTGAAAGGGGAATCCATTATACATAAAAATCCCAGCAGAATATCTCTTTTCAGTATTGTGGAAAAAATATTTGCTCGCGTAATTCTCAAATGCACCAACAGACATGGGGCAGGGACTCCCGATAACAAGGTAATGAATATTCCAGAAACATTGTGCAAGATAAGAGATGGTCTTTTCAGCCTGTTAATTGCTAGAAAGATACCAAGAACTGATGACCAGCCTCTTTGTCACTTCTTTTGATCTTACAAAGGTCCGCGACACCGTGAAACACAATGGGCTATTGAAAGTCTTCACAGGATTCACTTGCTTAGATCAGGTTATCCAAACGGTGAAACAACTGCATGATGAATTGATGATGTGCGTGACGGAGAGTAGATCAGCCTCGGAGGCGGGTATACCCCATTTAATCAGTTTAATCTCATGCACTCGGATATGCTGATGGATGTCTTCTGTGGGCATCGGACTAAAGTCAGTGTCTCCTACCGAAGCAAGATAAAACTGCTCAACATTCGACTTAGGCAGCAGAGACCAAAGTAACAAATGCCGGTGCCCATGATCTTTTATGCAGGAATGCCTATGCGTTGAACAGCACCAATACAGCGGATGTGCAAGACTTGCAACCCATTGCATCCAATTGCTTAGAATTCGGACTTACCGTTAGCGCGGAGAAGACAACTACTGCATACTAATCGGCACCAACTGAGGAATGTGAGGGGACCGTAATAAGTCTTGGTGAATCTCGTGTGTTGGTAGTGGATATACTCAAATACTTGAGCGATCAAGAAAGATGAAATTGTAAGCGGACTCTTCGAATTCAGTCCGGACTTTGCCACCGTCATGAAAAGTGAGGCAGGAGAACGGAATAAAACGACAAACACACAGGACCAGTATGCCGCAGACCAATGTCGTCAACTCAATCTCTACTAGAATACCTACATTGCCAGTTTACATTTAGTGCATTAATTAGCTTCGGTGGGTACCTCCAGATGAACCGCAATATCATCATGAATCATACACAGAAGCTTTCACCAGCATCCGTAATGCACACTCAAAACTGCCCATACTGTCCGATGATACTCAGACACCGCATGAGCCTTTTTAGTCATGCGATCGTGCAAGCGTTCACTAACAATGCGGAGAGTGTGAAGGAAGAGCGAATTTTGGCGAGTACTCAGGTCTTGTACATGCTGTTCGACAGGACTAAAGAGTTAGAACTCATTCCGCTGTCTGTAACGTTACAGCGCCGCCCATTTACGGCACTCACACAAGTGAATGATATCTAACTCAAGGCAGCATTTACGGAAGTTCGACCATCGGTTCCGATGATGTACACCGTTTGTCCCGCAGCATGGTGGGTCAGGGATGGTGACTTTCGTGTAAATTAATTTATGACTATGGTTACTTTGCTTAGCATCTACCGCATTCATCCCTCCTCCCCCACCTGAACCCGTTGTTATGACCCGAACAAGAAGACCGGAGGCTGGATTGGGTGCAAGTGTTTGGCGCGGCATGAACTCGTGCCTAGGCGTGCCACTACATCCCCTGGATTTCACCCAACAAGAAAACGAGGGAAGCGGCTAGGAGTGCAAACGAGTGGGAATGACATAGAGGCCAAATTAGGTAGCAGCCATCGCAGTATACTTTCCGTCCTGAGAGGAGGACCGAGTTATCCCGTCAACTGGCAACCTTACAAAGCACGACTTATAGTACACCGTGATAGTCTCAAGCGCGTCAGATGGTTTATGGTGAGGAAAGTACGCTGAGACAGTCGACCTCCCTCCCTCTTCCCATTCCTAGACACCGTTCCACTACCCGAGCCAGTCAATTGGCTGATGCAGGAATTGTACGTAGTGGCTTACAGAGCTAGGGGCCCCGAATGCACATGCTTCGTACACAACGTAGTTCCCACAAAACCCCGCCAGGTTTACGCACGTACGCACGCACGCACGCACAAACCCAAACACACACACGATAGTTCGACCATAGATTTCGATGATATCCACATTGTGCCCTACAGCAGCAGCGGTGGGAGCAGGGACGGTGACTTGTGCAGGGGCTTATAGTGCCGGCAGACTTGCGCGGCATCTACCTACACTCTGTCCTCCTCTCTCGCCCAAGCTCGGTGTCAAGACAGAGTCAAGAAGACCGGAGACGAGGGAGGCCGCAGGTGGATGACTCGGAGGGATCCTCACTTTGGCGCTCCACACCGCATCCCCTGGTCCACACACAAATGACCAGGATTTCAACCAACACAAGACAGATTTGGAGGCTGGCACGGCCGAAGCCGCATCTAGGCTTGCCGTCAACGCCTGGTTCAGATCCCACACTGTGGTGGGAGTGCCATAGAGGCCACATTGAGAAGGAGCCATTGCAGCCTGACTCTCAGACCCCCATCAGTCACGGAGGAGGTCCAAGTTACCCCGTCAGTTGGCAACCTTCCAGGCCACGGCTTTTAGCGCACCGTGATAGCCTCAAGCGCGTCAGATTGTTTAAAGTGAGGAAGTGCGCTGAGTCGCCGACCTCACTATCCCTTCCCATTCCCACACCCCAGCCGCTGTCCGAGCCGGTCAGCAGACTGGAGTGAGGAATGGGCGAGGTGGATGGCAGGGTCGACTGACCATGACTGCGCGCGCCACGAGAACGACCTGGCCCCCCATAGACACACACACACACCCCAGGATTTCGCCCAACGGGGGTTGGACGGCGTGTCTCTCACTTGCGTGAGAGGGCCGTGGTAGGTGCTGTTTCAGCCCGTCCTCAGCCCACCAGTCCACCACTCCACACAACACACACACAACGGGACGAACTGCGTGGACCGAGTGGGAGCGTCAATCAGCAACCTTCCTATCCACGACTCTTGACGTGTCGGGATAGTCTCACACTCAACTCACCCGTGCAGCCGGAGCCGCATGCAGACAGAGTCGAGATGCGCACTTCACATTTGCGTGGGAGGTGGCAGTTGGGTGCTTGCGGTGGGTGAGTGTTGATGTGTGGTTATGGTGGAGGAGGAGGAGGCAGGGCGGAGTGTGTTGTGGTGTGGCGTAACCGGCAGTTGTCTACCGCAGGTCGTCGTGGACGCGCATGTGGGCTAATAGACCAATGAGATGCGTGGAGGTACGAGAGCAGTGTGGGCAGTGGAGGCAAGTGCAGTGGGTATAGGTTGGGGCTCCAGGCACTGATTAACCGGCCTCTGTGCGATGGATTCGCAAGTGACCGACCAGCCTGCTGTGTGAGGTGAAGGTGCGGTCGCATTGAGGGCAGGTGTAGTCCTGATCCTCATCGCTGGAGTCGGAGGCAGTGGGGGTGGTGTCGGTTGTTGTGTCAGGGTGGCTGATGTGCGTGACTGTCGCCTGAGCGGCCGTCGTTGGGGCAGTGGAGGAGGAGGGGGAGGAGGATGGAAGTGATGGTTCGGAAGAGGCGTCAGAGTTAGATGGCGGCGGAGAGGACGGGGAAGAGGCGGGCGGAGGGACGATGGTTGCTGCGGTCCGAGAGGTGCAGTTGGTCCGAAGGTGTCCAATAAGTCCAATTCGTGCCCCGAATGTCCGTTGACTTCGAGGACACGTTGGTAGCGGTTGTGCGTTGGCGTTGCGTATTGGGCGCAGCTGTGATTTGCGTGCTTCGCGTTTCAATTTGGCGGCGGTGATGCGGTTGGCTTCGTAGATCGCAGCAGCGGTTTTCAACGTCCTCCTCCAGGTCGGTCGATTGAGGACGAGCTCTTCCCAGTTGGTCGGGTTTATTTGCAGACGTTTCAGGGAGGCCTCCTTGGCTGCGAGAACCCGTCGCGACATCTCCGTAGAAGAGTCGTTTGGGTAGTCGCTCGTCATCCATGCGCACCAGGTGGCCGCTCCAGCGCAGCTGCATTTCTCTCAGCATGGTGTAGATGCTGAGGATTCCCGTCCGTTCCAGCACATCAGTGTCAGGGGTTCGATCCTGCCAGTTCAGCCGCAGGATTCGACGAAGACGACTGAGGTGGAAGTGGTTCAGTCGGCGTGCTTGCTTTGTGTACACTGTCCGACTCTCCGCTCCGTACAGCGGCGACGATCGCGATGATGACAAGTTGGAGTCGCGTTCACATTGCTGGTTGCGAGGGTAGTGGCAGATGGGGCGTCGGGATTGGGAGATAAAGTATTCGACGTTGTAGCGGCAAGAATGATGGAGATTGCGGCGATCGACTACAGAGGGACACCACGAGTGTGATCACCTGTATAGAGGGTAGTCACCGCAATAGAATCCGTGACAATTTGTGCAGGAGGGACAATGGGATAGTATTCCGAATCAGCAGGTGGAGTTGTTGGGTTGTGTTTATACTAGGTCCGGAAATGTCGGACGAGACCGAGCCGTGCGCGGACTGTTTGTTGGCAGCTTGGACGTTTTGGAGGGGGTTGGGTGTTGATGGTGTGAATTGGAGACGCTTGAGACTTGCGAGGCTCGTCTGGCCTTGGCGGACGCAGACGGGTTGGCTTCGTAGATTGCCGTCCCCCTCCTTACATCTCTTCTCCATTCCGGTAGATTCTGGGAGAGGTCATCCCAGTTCTCGTGGTTGATTTAAATTTATTTAAAAGAGTTCTTCAAGGTTTCTTTACCGCGTCGTTTTTCCTCCCTACCGGCAAGTACCTGTTGCGACATAGCCATGTAGAAGGCCTTTATTAGGTTCATTAAAGCAATGTAGACGTTGGTATGTATTTCCTGACCCTTACCTTCCACTTTCCGGGCGGCGAAGATCATGTTAGTGGTTCCGTGGTGTCCTCAAAGCCACATCGTTTTTTCGACAGAAATCCCTCTTCTAGATGGCCGCTGAGGTGGTTTAAATGGACAAGACGAAGGTCTTCCAGGCAATTTTGAGCAGCAAGATTCCTCTGCGGTTATCGCAGAGTCGACGCTTCTATTTTCGATAGTAGAGATGGACGACTGTCGCGTCCTTGAGGCCTTGGGGATCTTGTCGCTGATGCCACACCTCCAGAAGTTTCGTTGTAAGTTTGCCCATCAGCGGGGAACTGCCGTACTTGTAAACTTCGATTCGACCTGGGTCGCGTCGGATCCTGGCGCTTTTCCGCTGGAGATTTGGTGCACAGATCATTTGGATAGTGAGACGGAAGGCGGAATGTCTAGGTCGTTGCTCGTTTCCCCTTGGGAGAGACGGTCGATGGCGGCGTCGAAGATAATGGATGGCGGTTGTGGACGATTCTGACGTGCTTGACCCGGTGCTTCAGAATTTGCGATTTCTCCATGAGGCGTGCTGTTCCAGTAGAGTTGAGAAGTGGTGAGGCTGCTTAGGTTGGGAGGGGGACCGTAGATTGCCTTGATTGCAACGAAGTAGTTCCTCTTTTCATTGCGATCGGCACACCCCTGGATATCCTCAGTCGTTCGAGCCATCCCGGCGTCCTGAATTTGTTGCAAGCGTTGCTGTGCAAGACGACGACATTCATAAGAGGCCGCTTTGTTTGAATCTGTCGGGCGGCTGAGGTAGGTTACATGTAGTCTGTTCTTTTCAGCCAGTGGGTTTCTGATGGCTGCGTCGTTTTCGTCGAACCAGTCCTGGTGTTGACGACGGACGCAGCCAAGGACACCCACGGCGGTCGAATGGACGACATCCCGCAGTTGCCAACATCGAGTCTCCAAGGAGGCTTTTACATCCGGAGCCTGCAAGTCTTCTAGGCGTTGGGTCAGTCGATTGCTGAAATGCAGGCGGTGGGCAGACAAATTCCCCCGCAAGTCACCATCCCTGCATTCACCCTGCTATGGGGGCGCACGGTGGACATCATTGGATTCAAATGTCGAACTGACACTTTGACCGCGAGTTTTTCATCTACGGGCCACAGTATACTTGCAGATGGTGAGATTTTCAAGCATCTGTTTGAGGCACTTTTTTTAGCCCCGTAGTCCGCGACGGCGCATGTAGTACTATTCTTAAATAGGATTGTTTAGACATCCCAGACGACTGCCCAACCCCATCATTGGTCACTGATTTATTAAGTGGAACGGCAACCTCAGTTAACCTGGGCCGCTTACGGAATTGCGTGTCACCCTCTCCTCAGGACTTTTTGAAGGGGGAAGGCAACCGGGAAGGGAAGCAGAGTTACCGGGTGTGGGGACGCGGACAACACCAGATACCATGGTTGGGTTTGGTCCGCCGGTCGATGCGGTTACCGGGGTGCGGCCGGCAGACAAAGCCTGGCTGCATAGAGCCACATATGAGAGTTGTGTGCCAGTTAAGGGTCGTGCCGAGCAGTCACCACTTGCTTAATGCAACCTGACACAGCTACAGAGTTTTCCACCCCCAACTAAGCACTCCTACATTCCAACTACTATTAACGCCACTAACGGGAATGGCGACAGTAACAGAACTGCTCCATAGTTGGCATTCTTACTACTACTACTACTACTACTACTACTACTACTACTACTACTACTACTACTACTACTACTACTACTACTACTACTACTACTACTACTACTACTACTATTACTACTACTACTACTACTACTACTACTACTACTACTACTACTATTACTACTACTACTACTACTATTACTACTACTACTACTACTACTATTACTACTACTACTACTACTACTACTACTACTACTACTACTACTACTACTACTACTACTACTACTACTACTACGAATGTTACTACTCAAATAAGTGATGTCCTGGTGTTGACTCCATGATACGGGAACCTTCCAATCTGTAAATATTCCTTATATGAAGTGAACTGCGATCAGTGCCCCGACTAAAAGGTCCGAGGAATGATTGCTAATAAAATGCATGCGCGTTTTAAATCAGTATAGTTAGCTGACACTAAGGGCAGCTAACACTTTTTTGAAAGGAACCTGTCAGTTCAATAGTGAGGTAGCATAACTCGCGCTAGCAGCCGCGAGAGTGTCCTTGTGTTTATAATTCTTCTCGGGCCGAACATGTGTCGACGGAGGGTGATGAACTAGCGTAAATACAGCGCGCCCAAAATTTTGGGTATGCACACTGATTCCAACGGCGGGGTGCACACCGTGGCAGAAGTCCGTAGGTCGAAGAGGAAAAAGCACCAGTGACCATTCACTAAAACACACAGAAAATTTCCAATGTTACCCAAAATCAAAAGTCGATACTTTATCTAAAGGTGATTTACTGGATAAAACCCTGCCTTAAAAAGGTAAGCACTGTGCAGTGTGAAGACACCTATGGTAGAAAGTGTCAGCTCGCGTGAGTCCACTTATCAATTATTACAAATCAAACAGTCTATAGCCTCCTATTGTCTTTGATTCTAACCGGTGAACAGGATAACAGTTCAGTATAATTAATTTATTTGTAGTTGCCTTTTATAAGTGATAGGCAGTGTTATGCGTTGCAAAATATTCCTTGAGTCCAAGCTACTGAATGTAAAGTGACATCTGGCGGCTTAAAAAGTGTCAATAAGGGGGAAATAGGACACTTAAAAAGGATCATTTTTCAACAAGTAACAGCTCCTAGTGAGAGATCTAGAACAGATGTAAATGAAGCTTGTCTCCCCACTTTCAACCAGTATTCGGAAAATGGAGTCGGAGCAAAGCTGCACTATCAAAGTCAATGCCAGTGTCCCATGGGAAGTTGCCATCAAAACCGAGGTAAACTTAAAGGGCGGAGATGCATGAACAAGCCATCATTCTGCCTGAGTTCAGCTCTTCGACGGAAGCATGCGGATACAAGTTTCGGATAAGAGCTTGTATCAAGTAACTGGTATTTCCACGGATGTTTCGACCGTGTGCTCATAAATAGTCTGAGCGCCGCGTCCGATGATGTCCATCGAGTGCTCCATCTGAAGAGTTGTTGCATGGCGCGAACGGTTTCTATGAGGGAGTGTGACAGATGCAAGTTGATGTTAATTTCCACTTATGGGAGCCGGTGAATGAAGGCGTCGGTGATTGTAGAGGAGCGGTTTAGGACGCTTCTGAAGTGTTCGGCCCAGTGCTTCTTAATCTACGACTTTTCCGTCAAAAGCGTTGATATGTCGAAGCTGAGAAGCAGTGCAGTTCCTTTGGTGGGGGCGCCGTAGATCGCTATGATTGTAGTGAAGAAATTCTTTGTTTCATCGCGTTCGACGTATCCCTGGATCTCCTCGGCCTTGCGAGTCATCCAGATGTCCTGCACGTCTCTCAACTGTTGCTGCGCTAGGCTACGACACTAGTAGAAGGTCGCTTTGTTTGCACTGGTTGGACAGTCAAGGTGGGCTCTATGCAGACTGTTCTTCTCTGCCAGCAGATTACTCATGGCGGTGTCATTTTCGTCAAAGCAATTCTATTGCTGACGACGTGCGCGGTCGAGGACAGCCAGGGCGGTCGTGCGAACGGCGTGTCGTAGTCAGCACATCGAGTCTCCGCGGAGGCGTTTTCATCTGCGGCTGGCAGTTCTTCCAGCCACTGGGTCCATTGATTGCTGAAGTAAAACCGGCGATCAGGCAAAGACAACAAAGCAGTATTCAGGTGAAGTCGCTTACGTGGTGGCCTCCTGAGGGGTTGTAGACGGAGCTTCACCTCGGAGATTACGAGGTGGTGACCCGTCCAGCCATCGACTTCGCAGATCGCATTGGTCACCCTTGCGTCCTGTCGATCTCGCCGCCTAACCAGAATATAGTCCAGNTTCGGCATCGGCAGGCGGAAGAATGTGTTGGTCAGCAGGAGGCGGTGTTCAGCGCAGGTCCGCGGGAGAAGGAGGCTATTGTCGTTGTTGCCGGCGATTCTGTGAGGACCCAGCCCTTCCCTCCAAGCAGCGCAGTCTGTCTTGACGCGGATTTTGAAGTCGCCAAGACAACCAGCTTGTCCGTCTTCGGCGCAAACACCAGGAGTTGTGCAGGTCTTCGTAGAAATTGGTTCTCGCCTCGTGAGGGCTGGTCATTGGTGGGACGTATGCCTGATGATGGTGGCAAGCTTGGATCGCCGAAGAGGCAGGCCCAGGTTTATCAGTTGGTCGTTAATGCCCTGCGGTAGACAGGACAGTCGTCCCACGATGTCGCTCCGGATGACAAAGGTGACGCCGGAGTCTTAGCGCTCTGCCTTGGGGCGGCCACTTCAGAAGAGGGGGTAGCTGGCATCCCCTCTTTCAGTTGAGATTGTTCGTATGACTGGGTCTTGTTGAGTGCAGCGATGTTTACATTGTCGCGTGTCATTTTCCGAGCGACTATCGCCGTCCTACGTTCTGGTCGGTTATTCTGATGATCGTTTATTAGAGAACGAATATTCCAGGCTGCCAGAATGAGCGGGCTCACCCTAGCAGCCTGTGGATTGGGACGGAGATGTGGGGAAAGGGGAAACGCGAAGTTGTTGTTTCTTATTTTGTTGTTCCAACCGCGTGTTTTGCGTCTGCGAGCTACAGTCTGCATGTAGCTACAGTGGCTACATGCTACAGTAGCATGTGAACTACGTAGTGGCGCCTAACGTAGCTAATCGAACAGGTGAAACGTTTTGTACGAGGTGCTGTTCTACGTGGCATACCGCTTCAGGTTGATCCTACCATTGATTTAGGGCGCCTTTTCTAACCCCTTCCTCCGCGAGGAGGTATGTAGAGCTGTCCTTAAATAGGGTTGCTTAGACATCCTAGGCGGCTGTCAGACTCCTCTATTGGAGACGAATTTTAGTGAGAGATCGACTCGAGTTAGCCGGGGCGGCCCACGTGATCGCATGTCTCCCTCTCCGTAGGATTTTTGGAAGTTAGGAGTGAAAATGCGATTCCCAGGTGGCATATCAAAATAAAAGGAGGCGTTCACCGGGAGAGGTTTTTTGGAGGTCTGACGTTTCTAGTAGTTGTTTCGTGGGTGCGGTGCAGGGGGATGGAGAAGGGTAGAGAGGCGGGAAACAGAGATTCTCTCACCCTCTCTGAACTAACTGATTGCTGATTGCCATCGGTGGTCTTTGCCCTCTCTGTACGACTTCGGAGTGGGAAAGGGGATGTGGTGGATTTTGGTGGGGATGGGAAGGAGAGGGACGTGGAGAGGGAGAAGGGATTGGAAGGGAAGCAGAATTACTGGGTTTGGGGACACTCAATACCGAATACCCGGCCGGTCGAGACGGACGACCGCTAGGCAGCGTCTAGCTTATACGAGACATACATATGTGCGATTTAGGTGCCAGTTAATGGACGCTAGGCGTAGTCAATACGTTCGAGAAAGTAAAAGGTCCTACTATAACCATCACGTGGATCCACATCCGAATACCCCTACACAAACCCCTGCATAAACAACCCCACAGACGACATCGTAAATTAAACAATGGGGGGAGTTGAGACGCTCCGCAGTTTTTGAACGTATTCCACCAATAGCTGCTGTTCTTGTGACGAAGGCACTTCCGCCCCTTAATGACAAGTTAAGGAGTGATGTGCCAGTAGTTCGCGACCGTGCACCGCATGTCACCAGTTGTATGTTTACTTGACGCGGGTGCACAATGCATCCGAGTAATTCAATGCCAAAATTCAGAAAAAAATGTGCATGTGAACTACGTAATGGCGCCTAACGGAGCTAATCGAACAGGTGAAACGTTTTGTACGAGGTGCTGTCCTACGTGGCATACCGCTTCAGGTTGTCAGTATGGCAAAGAATGGGATTGGCTGTTGGACACGCTTCATACGCGGCAATATGCCCAGCTGGTTGTGTGCCGGTCCTTTATATGAGGCTCTGTAGGAAGAATGAACATGCACTAATCTCATCTTCGAAATACTAATGTTTTTGAGGAGACTCAAACCTTGTTTGAAGTATGATCAGCATTTACAGTTCGCCGCATATAGTAGGCTACCTAACTCATGAAATGTGCATAAACTAACGAAAAATATCTGACCAGACTGAAATCAGTCCGAAGGCCTACACCAAAACACCCAACTAATAATGGCTGACCTTCACGTAGTTGAAAATGCAAAATAAGCATCAGAAGTACTATTTCATTGATTAAAAAAAAGCAATTTTCTTAAACGAACAAAAATTTAGAAAACGCGAATATTCGTATTATATGACTAGACTCAAGATTCGGAAGTACCTAGTGCTTGTCCATGCAAAAACCGACTAAATAAAGCAATATAGGCACAATGACGACCAAGAAGACATTTTTACATAACTTTTCATCGAATATTCCCTAAAATGGCGCCATATGAAGTCCGATACAAACCCAAGTGCGTAATGTCGGTGATGTGTTGCACGGTCACGTTCACGACACTTTATCCTTTAGGCGAACCTTTCAAATGACTAGTCTGAGCAAGAGGACTATACGGTAAATCCGGCATCGCCTTGTACTCTCTCTCTTCTTTTATATGATGGTCTTTGCGTCCCAGTTCCACTCTTAGTTTTCCCTTAGTGACTTTTTCGTCGATTCACGCATGCCCTCTGAGCTACAGCCTCGTCATTTTCATGAAGGTTCTTTGAGCTAGTTGAAATTGTAATATGCCCATTACTCATTGTTCAAGTTATGGTGTGACAGGAATCAACCGGAAGGCAAACGCAAGATTCATTGACATTTTGGCAGATTTTGAATGATTCATATTGACCCAACTGTGAAAAACTCGGCGCCTCGGTGGGATTCGAACCCACGCAGTAAGGGGGAGGCTTTAGCGCAGCCAATATGAATTATTCAAAATCTGCCAAAATGTCAATGAATTACGCGAGCCTGGTAGTCATCTGGTGGATTCTAGATGAATTACTTAGGAAATCCTGCTTGGGCAGTCAACTTACTGTATCAGATTTGGTGGATTCCAGACGTTGCAGTAGGTTGGGCGGGTAACTTGACCCAAATGTGATTAAACTCGCGTCGTCCGGCGGGGCCTCGTAGCTCAGGTGGTTAGAGCGTTGGCTGCGCTAAAGCCTTCCCCTTACTGCGTGGGTTCGAATCCCACCGAGGCGCCGAGTTTTTCACAGTTGGGTCAATATGAAACGCAAGATTCGTTGATGTTGATATATTCTACTAAGTGTGCTTTTTTACTTGGTACTGGGAAGGACGTGGACATATTGCTAAATATCCACAAGCCACATTGGAACACAAAATTCACAGTCCTATCGTTATTTGAGCCTGCTCTGGGACAATCTGCTCCTGGTCTCCTGTTTTTTGCTTGTTATAGGTATGAAAGATGTTTTGTCCTTTAAGGAGCCTTAGAGACAGTCTTTAGGTTAGTCGAAAAAAGCAAGGTTAAAACACACACAAAAGGCTATCGGACTCGTATTTAAAGGATAAAAAGGCCTCTGCAGCTGTTTTTCCATTGCTGATGCTAACATAAACCTCCTGCTTCAAAAAAACACTGGCGAATGGTAAAACCTTGTCATCGGCCGATCTATGTGGGTTGTCCGGTTGCGTAGATCAGAGTTTAACTTTCCCGATTGCTCGTCGGTTAGTCAATCTGAAGCTGACTTAGGCAATGTTCCACGAACAACCTTTTAGCAGCTTATAATGCACACTAACCTCACCTTGAAGGCCACACTTGATTTTCGAATGTGAAGTCACATCCAAGAAAGTGTCCCGAGAAATTGTGTATACTATCTTATCGAGTTATTTGGAACCTTGCGTTGTACCTATGCAAGACACCGTTTCCAGATTTATAAATAAAGAGTCGCGGAAGCCGACAAAAGTTGTTAAGGAACTTACAAAGATAAGTGAAGAAGAGGGATGGTCAAGCACCGGGACATTCTATTTATTGTTCTGAGCTTCCGAACTCATACAGGAGCCCGTCTTTAGGGATAGTTGCAGCAACAGAACAAGTGACAGCTATAGGGCGTGTTGGCCAATCATCGATCGATGGCGCAAGACTGGAGGTGACTTTGCAGTGCTCTGTACGCCGGCGCCAGATCGACGAATCGATTGGCTGAGTTCTCAGCCGAGCTCCAGGCTTCAATCAATTCTCGGCCTGTTTTGTTTTCAGTGTGGCCGATTATTTTAGTGGCTGCGAAGTCAAACTCAGGACCCATTTCGTAGGTGTAGGCGGCTACTTATGATAATGCGTCGCTCCGTCGCACAGCCAGCTTATGTTCATGTATGCGCCATCCGAGCATGCGTCCAGTCTGACCTGTGTAGATACAAGGACAGTTTTGGCATTGAATGCGATATACTATTCCAGATTGCTCCTCAGGTTTAAACCGGTCTTTAATTATCGTGGCCGTGCTGCGCATGGTGGCCTTAGAGCGATGTGCAAATCTACCACCTAGCTCCGTAGCAATGCGCTCGGTTGTTTCTGAAACGTCCTTGATGTATAGAAGAGCATGTGATATCGTTGGTGGTGTTGATGCTTGGGTCATCTGGGAGCGACCGCGTAGGCAGTGACCTATAAATGTCCTCAAAAAGCCGTCTTTTCAAGTCCACCGTTTAGGCTTTGTCTGGCGCGTACATCAAGGAAGGGCAAATTACAAAAGTGCAGGCGACGCCCACAGTAGTAGTCGGCTGTAGGCAAGTTATCTTTCGAGGGTTCTCATGCCTCGAATACCGGTTAAAAGGATAAATCAACTTGTTTTCTATGCAGAAAGTCAACGCTCCCATCAAATCCTCAGTTTCTAGCCTGGAGATTTACATCTGCCTGTAGTATCCCGCCTCTGACTTACTTTTCGCCTGTAAACTCACCCGCTGTGTTAAAAGAGATCGTTTTTATTTTGAACCGTATCCTTCGCGTGCTTGCCTACTGCCGGCATTTCCTATCCGTATCTAATTGATATCTAAGTACGGCGACAATTTAAAACGGTCGGACATTTTTGCTAACTGAGTTCCCGATTATTTAACTCAGCCCCTTTACCTTGGTTAAGTTGATTTCGACCGGAGACATACAGTAACGGCCTTTTCTGGACTGACAGATGTGCGGTCACAACTACAGCAAACAATACAGTAGTTTGCGCTTATTGGATTAAGATCCAATGTCACATATTCTAACTGCTATTACTCTAGACGAACATTTCTCCACTGTGCTGGTTTTTTTTCACGGAAGAACCGTGCAACCAAAACTGTTCGCATTTGGGAGCCGAACAGCTCTTCCCCTCTCCACGGATGCTCTCTCCATTACTGGAAACGCAACCCTTTGTTCTCAAAAGCACGTCAAACACTAAGCTTACAGAAGTAGGGAGCTGGAAATAAAACTCGCATATGCCGTCCTCCCATAGAAATAGAACAGTAGACGTTGCCGACGTGACAAAAAGGGGAAGCTAGTGTATTCCTACAAAACAAGTATGCGTTGAGGCGTCCTTGAATTTTCTACGTTTTACTTCGTGATAACGAGTGCTCTAAAATCGGTTAGAGGGGCTGAATACACGTATGATACCCAAAACTGTATCCGTTTCGTTTGGCCACCAGCTACCTGGCTCAGGAAAGGCAAGCAGGTACAAAACGGCTAGTATTCACAAGAAAGGAAGATACAGAAAGGGTTCGAAGGCAGTCGAATGACAAGCAGTCACCAGGGCACCGGAGCTCTCTTCCAGTGCGAGCAATTTACCCTCATAAGCTGGAAGTTTACCAACATACATCGTGAGCATAAGCCGAAGTCGATGAGAGCTGGTTCTCCGAGAGGTAGTTCTTTGTCATGAAAATTAGACCGTCGTCTCCCAAGATGTTCACCATGTCTCCCGCGACACGATAGGCGCGGGGAGGATAGTTTGCGCTGCGTCTACCGCATCCTATCTTCCTTCAACCTGCTGGGCCCCATATCAAGACAGAGTCAAGAAGACCGGAGGAGTGTGTCCTGACTGCAGTACGAAGTGTGGGCGAGTAAGACGACTGAGTAATCATAAACAGTCCAAAAACCGACAAATGTCATTAACGAAAAGAGTGGTTGACATGCTAGTTGCCATTTCTGGCCTGTTAACTACAATCCTTGTGGGGCAAAATCTATTGTTCACACGAGCCGGCGTTTATCCAAAGGAATAAAAGAACATCTTCCAGCATGGTTAGGAAAGGGTCAAATAAAGAACATCAACAGCTCGATCCTCGCACACATGGTAGACACAGACCATCGTGTAGACGCCGGAGAGGCCTTCGGAATGATTTACAAGGTCCCATCAGGCTATCCAAAACTGCTTGGGCAGCGCTTGTTGCCTACGACAGAGGCGGCTGCAATCAGGCTACGCGAACCGGTCCTATGCGCGCAGAACTTCATACAGGTCCCACAGTTCTCATGGTTCAAAGCCACCAAGCCAGCCACGCGCATGTAATTACCTTCGCCGAGACCCACCTTCTCCTGAATGGAATTGCGGTGTTTCACTCTCCCTCTTCCCTCCCCTCCCCTCCCCTCTCAATACCCGAGTTACAGCTTAATTATCTACTTGCCACTATCTTTTAATTCATTAATTCAATAGCCCTATAAATGTACAGGCCTGGAGAGAATTTATCGAAAGCAGACGTGTGCTCGCAAAATTGCCTTTAGAATTTTACAATAAAGCAAATGATTTTGACTACCCAATGAACAGCTTGACATTCCTTGTTATAAAACTTCATTGGAACATTGCCAGAGATGTCCCCGGTGGACTCATACTCACTACCTGACAAACTAAAGCTGACATCGACAGAATTAACTGCATATGCCTTCTTCTCAGTCACCCATCAACACTCCTTCTAGACCTTATTAATCAAAAGGGTTTGGTCTACAGCGGATCTTAACGCAAACGTTTTTCCCGTTGACATTGGCGTTCTCCTCATTTCGGGAGCAACAAAATAGATTTAAGATAATATTGCCTGCTCGATGATCTCAATAGACCGTAATTCTCGAAGTCAACACCCATAACGATTTGAGCACAAAATAAATCAACACCAGCAAAGGTTGCAAGGGTACCTACTTTATTCGAATGTGTTCCTCTCAGCAGAGTCCGTGGGGTCGAGATTTTGTTTACTTGGCGCAAAAGCTCACGACCGGACTATTCTCACTGGTCAAAAGATTAAACGGCAACGACATTTTTGGGTAGCGTAGTTTAATCTGTCGAGGCCGACGTATATGCAGGCCACTACATACTCGTCTCTAAACCTTCGCAAAAAATTAACTAGTCTGAGACCAATATAAAACGCATCTTTTGTCTCAGTCTGCCTGATTCTTTTTCGTTTGGGTCTCTCGTTGACTGTCTTGCCTTGCGGGCTACCAAGGGATACATGCTTGTCCTACTACATCATCGTAACTTTGTAAAACCTTCACCCACTTTGTAGTTGAACGACTGGCGGATGGAAGCCACAACGTTTGAGATTCAGTCTAAAAGTTTATTATCAAATAAAAGTAAAACTAAGTTTGGTGTCCAGCAGAAACTTCTGTATGGTTTAGGACAGACTGATTTAGTTATTTCCTGTCGTGGACTTGTTTTGTTTCTCCAAAATATGTTGGATTTCCTCACTGGACAGGAATCCAACGTGACGCTTTTTAACTTGACATCTAAAATTCGAAAAAATATCAGGAGTGAGATTTGTGCCGGATACTGTGGTCAAAAGCATCTCACTTCCGCCTTCGGCACAGTGCGCTAAATAATTTTGAAATTTCAATTCATTATATTTCCAACTCTACCTATTACTTCTGGTATGGTTTGAGCAAATAGCTAACTGGTAGGCAAACTGGGTAGGCGTTAGATTGAAAAAATAAAACAAAAACAATTTATACTTATGCGGGCCGAATAATAAACCGCCAGCAGATGGCATGAAACTTCTGCAGTGACTATGATAAATACTGTGAGGGCTTTGCGGGTCAGATAAACGAGCCTGTAGCCCTTCAAGAATATCATGCATATGCCCAGTTGGTAATAGTAGTGTAGAAGTTCTGAGGGTCTTCAATGCCTTTATCTGGCATCAGTCTTCGTAATTACATTTCCTCCTCCTCCTCCTCCTCCTCCTCCTCCTCCTCCTCCTCCTCATCATCATCATCATCATCATCATCATCATCATCATCATCATCATCAGCAGCAGCAGCAGCAGCAGCAGCATCAGCATCATCATCATTAACAACGTCATCCTCCACTTCCCCCATTCTTTTCTCCCTCATTCTCTTTCTTCTTACTGGCTCTTATTTCGCAGCTTCCTTAGCCTGCTCCTTTGTTCCGCCACAAGCATTTTCGACTATTATTAACTCTAACACTATCGTCGTTACTACTACGGCGACCTCTACTGAAACCGCTAGTATTTCAGCAGCAATATCTTGTTCAATCCCTTTTCCCAAAAGGGTAGATTTAAAAACCACATTTGGGACAGAAACCTCATGTCCAGATGCGATAGATGTTTCCCACCGATGAAAATAATGTCTCCTGAGTATACGAGCGGCTCTTCGGCTTCCAACTTCTCGAACCAGTGAGCGCCGAAAGCTGGATCTACGCCATGAATGAAAGACTCATGACCACGTTGAGAGTTGAGACGTTGAGTTATTTATGCATCGGGCACTTTCGCATCTGCAAACTTTCAGTTTTTGACCAATCGGTATTGACATACGAACATTAAATCGGCTGATGCGGGGCCTACAGCCAGCGATCAATCTCGTGAAATGTTAGCCGTAATTCAAACTAGCGTTTTATACTAGGAAGGATTTCTTAAGTGGGACTGTGATAATGATTATTTACTGCGAAATAATCCCGTGATATTTCAGACACGCCAGGACATTGACTTTTAAATTCCCTTTTTTCGGTCGTCTGCAAAAACCGCACTTAGTAAAAAATGACTGCGTAATTAGTAGGCATTTTATCCATAGATTTTCGATACCCTTGTAAATTCAGATATATTTTACAGAAAACTCCATAGAAATATTCTATCTTGTACTCATTTGGTGACAACCAATGTCTTCTTCAAAATGCATACTTTAAAAAGGTTTATCTTCTGGTTTTTAAAGAAGTTTTTTGTTTCGGAATTATTTTGAACTCGATCTGCGGTTGCATTTTCGTTTAGGGTCTTCACTCACCAAGCAGTATACTTTTCGTGTAGACTAAAAACACATTATTTTATGCTATTAGCAGAAAACCATATGGAACTCATAAAATGCGTCAGCGTATTCGGACTATGTGGCATACTTGACAAGGAGCATTTTTGAATAAGCAGAAACGATGATATTCGAATGGACATTGCACAGGCTTAAAAATCTCATAGTTGGAAACTTTTTAAAACCGAAATGTATCTTTACTTCGAGTACAAAATCTGAAGACGTGATGTCCTATCAAATGAGCAATAGAATGAATATTTTAAGCATATTTTTTGTAAAATATTATCGAGTTTACATGGGCATTGAAAGTCAATACAGCAAATGCACACCACTTAAGTAGCCACCTTTTGCCGAGTGCAATTATGTAGACGGCCGGAAAGCATTATATCCAAAAGCCAATATCCTGTAGTGTCTGAAATACCATGGGGCTACGCAACAACATAACCAGCATTACAGCCCCTTTTACGAAATCCTTCATAAGCGAAAAGCATTTCAGAGGTTCGTTTAACGTCATACGAAATGGGTCACTGACTTTATGTTTGATGGCAAGCGAAAATTCCCAGTAAAAATAGTGGAACGTATTCATCTACAAAAAATAAGAAGTAGGCATTATGAAAAGGATGTAAGGTGCCACTTAAACTCTTCAGACTGAGAGCTGAGCATTATACTAGGGGGTTTTCCCCTTAGGTTTCCCTCTTTGGAGTTTTTTGCCAAACAGCAAGGTCGGGATATTTGGCCTTCGGGTTGGTTTTATCTGTAAGACAAACGACAAAAGGGCCGGTTGATACGTCCGAAAAACTTCCCCCGTTTAGTTTCCTGTGCAGAGGCGGACACCTTACGGCAGTGATTAGAGTTTAAAAGAATTTATAGCAAGATTATGACGACGGAATCTGTTATAAAGTGGAAAGTTATTTAACTAATTGCATAAGAATATTACTTCTTAATTAGGAAATCGCTAAGCAATAGAAATAGGAGACTGGACGAAAACCCCACGCGTCCACGAAGAGCCAGCTGCAAGACGCACTAAGATGGGATGAGTGGAAATGTCGAACATAGTCCGGCAAATGAAGAAACGTTTGCTGAAGCTGTGTTTCGTTAAACTTTTGCGTCACATTCAAACGGAAGGGGGGGAGAATATGAGAAACGGTAAACAAAGCTCGGCTGCAAGCGTTCACTGTGAGAAAAGTGTTCAAGACATGATGGGAACCATGCGGCCCGCAATAGCTAAATGATGAAGTTTGTGTGAGACTTCATTTAAAGGGGGCTGGAGGCAACTTTTTTTGCCAACTGAAACGTAAAACATCTTCCTACAGTTTACGTTCTGGTTTATTAGGCCTCCAAAAGTCTCAGTTAACAAAAAGGCGATATAACGCGCGTTCGCTCATCTTTCCTTTTGTAATAAAAGGACAACTTCTTTTTAACCTTCATAATAGGGATCCAAGGACGTGAATCAGTCACACGTACTCTGGAGGAGGTAGCCCAGATTCTCACCGACGGTCGGCCCAATCCGCACTAATCATCTCTCAAGGTATGAATTAGTCTCGTCAAATGGTTTCCCGGTGTATCTGCCGTCACCATTCAGCCACACCTGAGTACCAGGCAGCAGATCACGGGGGTTAAGGCAACGTTCAGATGGGCTCTGGTTATGAATACTTAGGCGCTCACGCCTGATAGACCGTGATCATATTTACTCGAAGTCATATAAGATTATCCCTCGACGATCTCTTCTGATTGCAGAGCGGAAAACTGGATTTTTGTCCAGACTGGCGGCTCCGGCATAGAGCCTCTGAGGGCGACAACATGTAAAAGAGGAATCAGTAAACCATGCTTTTTGCAGAGAACAAAAAAGAGGAAACGAGGGGTCACTTCTAACCTAACTGTCGCCATTAACCAGACTGGGAAAGTTTGCGATGTGGAACTCGGCCCTGTTGGCCATGGCGAAGAGGCAAATGCGAGGCCGAAAAGTATGTTTAAAACTGGGGACTCGCAGTCTTCATGCCTTACGGTACAGAATTTGTAAAAAAAACTTTTTGATCACTTAACGCAGTCGAGTAACAGTCGTGAGTTTTAACAGAGTAGAAAAGAGAAAAAGGTCAAAAAATGTACGCTCTGGCATAAAATAAATATCTTATTCGTGTACATTGTTCATTGCATATTGCTCGCACTTGAACACCACCAACTCAACTTGGACACATTTAAAGGGTACTGATCGTTACTTCGGAGTCCCCACTTGTACGAAGGAAATTCACAGCATTTGCACTTATCACCCTTTACGTCTCCAAAGTTTAAAGCAGGGAGGGGTGAGGGGGGGGCTAAAGAATCAGTGCGTGGGTCTTAACTGTTGTTCTAGCGGGCCGCACTTTTTTCTTGCAACCGTCCACTCATAAATCTCATGAAACGAGGAGGGGACAGGTAAATATGTATTGCCTTTGAGTGTTTAGAAGGGGGCCGTTTACTGTGTCGTCAGCTTGTAGTCTATGAGGTAAGGATGTACTTTACTTTCCAACAGTACCCTTCGTCTGTTTATACAATAGAAGACACGCTAATTTGGACATTGTCCTTTCCTTGGAGAAGTTGATCGCCTAAAAATTAACCTAATTGGTGGATTTTACCAACAACTAACTAACCTTCCAGATTCCAAAAATGTACCCATCTGGAAACCAAGGCCAACGTTAATGAAAACTTTAATCACGAAGGAGACCGAAGCATTTTATTAAAAAATTTCAGGAAATAAAATTGTTGGTGACTTCCTCTTCCTAACGAATATTTTTGTATTGCATCAGGATTCAGTTCCTTGGTCAATATTACCCTCTGGCTCAGGGGAGCATGCAGAATAATCCCTCGAAACCACGAATTTGATGAGGTCGTTGATGAGCTGCTAAAGGAATCTCCACAAAAACCAAGTCCTGCGTCTCAAAATGTTCATGAGCCTGAAGTTTGCTACTGAAGGCAAAAGCGTATCGTTAAAGGAACTAAGGGGATGCTTTCCAGACGCCGATACCCGCAGAGTTCGACTAACATGTAGATCGAACTAGGGATGTCACCATTTAGAAGGGACAAGGAGCAGAGTCTTCTCCCACCGCAGTGAGGTTTTAACTGATAGTGACGGACGAAAATGTTCTATTTTTTTCGCGTGTCGATTGACAGCGCTGTGACCAACAAAGTAAGCACTAATACTACGGAGAAAATATGGCATCCAACGGAGACTATTTCGGAGCCACAAAACTTGGATTCATGTAGATGTGTCTGCGGCCCTTCAGACCGCTCTCCTTCCCAGCTTTGATATGAAATAGCGGTCAGGTGTGGATATGCGACCCCACCTGAAGTAACCAAACACCGGCCACCTGTAATACGGGACCGATGGTGATAGGGGGTTTTACAGGTGGGGCCGGGAACGCACAGGGGATGCGGTCAAGCCATTGGGAACGCGCGGTTGTACTTCGAGTGGTTTAGAAATAGTTGCCTTATCCCCTAACCCCAAACCCCAATTCCAACCCCTGACGCTAGCCCCTAACCTTAACGCCTAACCGTAACCCCTAACTCTGACATTTAACTCGAACCCCTAGTCCAAACTCAAACAGTATTGGGCCCATTAGGCGGGGCTACATAACCACGTCTTGCCGAAATGACAACTCCAACTAATGAAAGCTATGATTGTCTCACCATCTGCCTTTCTCAGACTTTCTTTAAAATCTTCTCGGTCCTTAGCTAGCATGTCCGTGGACCACTCTGACAGGCTGACCCCAGACCCTAATGGCCTCATTGAATATCATGTTATGTCGAACTCTGCGGGTATCTGTGTCCGAACAGCACCCCCTTAATTCCACTAACGATACACTTTTGCCTACAGTGACGAATCTCAGGCTCGTGAGCATTCAAAGAAGCAGGACTGGGTCCTGGTGAAGATTCCTTTGCCTGCTCATCAACGACCTCATCACATTCGTGGTTTCGAGGGGTTATTCTGCAGTGTTGTGTGTGCATGAGTTGTGTGCGAGCAAGTGGGAGGAGTGGTTGTCGGCGCTGGGCTGCAGCGGCAAGACCAGCAAACGAATAAATTATCAAACTTATATTGCTGTTGTAAATGAAACGGACCCTGCATGAATTCAGTTTGCCTACATATAAATCGTAAGCAAGGAGATGGTTGCGAACGGCGCATGTTCAAAGTCTGTGAGATGTATTACTGACTGGAGGCCGTAGGACCGCTAAGAATAGCAACGTAAACCACAATATCTTCTAATAACTAAATACTAGTGACAATATTCACTGGTCTTACCCATACAGGTGCGCACCACATCGAATCATAGAACAGGTTGCGAAACTGTCCTCCTCTTGGGCGTTTGCTTTTTTCTCATTTCTCAGACAGCAACGTCGCACGATTTTGGTAATATTTTTGACATTGGTGTGGTATGACTTCCACATACCGTTCGTCGCTTTCAAACAATCTCCATATACTTTAGAACAAAACATCAGACATTCCTTGAAGGTCTCCAGGTGGTTGGGTATTCTGGAATCTGGAACTTGTGCTGCCAACAGGGCACTGAATATCACGAGCAGAGTCAGGGAAAGATGCATTCCTCTAAATTCTAAACAGGAAAGAGGGTCTTTGGAACAACGCGGGAACAGCAAGGCCTTATATAATTTACTGGATTCTTTTTTCACCCTCACCGGAAGTCGAATGAAGGTCAACATAACTGCTGTTGTCTGGTCGTGTTTATGCCTTGTGTTCATTTGATGGACAAGGCCTCAGGCAACTATTCCTGTTGTCACCGACTGAAGTCACCATTGCGTACAGATGTGTACAGATGCGGGTGAATCACTGTCAATTATACTTGTAAACGAGAAACACATTCTTCCGACGTCAACAACACCGGCGCTTCACGGGCTCATCGCGGCTTTAGTCACGTGTGTTATGGCAGTCGGGGGATTTTTGAATCAGCAGTCAGTGTCTGACATGGGCGTACTGCCGCCGACGAGTGGAGGCTTTAACTACCTACAGGAGTGTTAAGGAAGCTCTCCAAGTGATCTCGCGTGAGTTTTACATTGCGACAACGCCTATGCCGATAAAATGTGTGGGATAATTTTACCAAAAGGCCTTTTATATTACCTAAGAGGAGGGGAAGCTGTACAAAGAAATCAAAAAAGGTGCTCTGCTCAAAATAGTACACAAGGAAAAGTTACCTTCTTCCCGTAGCCTACCACAATCGGTAAATACTTACTGATGAAAGCCAACTAAGGAGGAGAAATCACCAGCTGTCCTCTTACTCGTCGGGTACGGGACTATGGACCTCCGTATTACAAGTGACCTTGTCCCAAGTTCCAAGGCGGTTAAAGTTAGGGTTATGTGGGTCAGTATTAGGGTTAGGGCCAGGAGGGTTGGGGTCACGGCAAGTGTTAGCGTTAGGACTGGTTTTAAGACACGAGAAGAAGTACTCCCTGTAACTTAGTGAGAGAAATGTAGTCCAGGAGAAGGGTTCATATTCCCGTGTGCGATCGAAATTGCACTCTCGCGTTCAGATGGCTTAATAGAGAAACCACTATTCTCGCTGGGTGCCTGTTTCCGAATGTTATCGCTTTTTGAAAAATCTAATGTTGGGATGAAATTTAGGTTGATAGGAATAAATTGAAAAAGACTATAATCGAGTCAAGTGTCTGGAAGATATTTTCGTCAGGGTAACCGTCACTGACTTGCAAAGCTAATATACCCCGAGACCCCTTTTAGAAGGCTGACGGTGGAGATTTATTTACTGTAACGACTATCCGTTATGAACGACACTTGTCCCACAGTGTTCCTTGAACAACTGTAAACGCCGTCTGCAGACGTATATGCTGGATTATCATGGGTAAGGCAACAGGTCTACTCAAAAATAAGGTCTTCTATCTGTAAATGATAAAGACATAAACACATACGAAGTGAAATAGCGAAGTATTGTTTACCTGAAATGAATTTTGACCAAATAGAGGTGGCGAAAAATACAGAATTTAATAGCGCCATTGACTTTTGTGACCTTTTGTTTATAAATACGCAACAATCGTGCACATCTGAACAATAGGCAACGCAATTGTATGGTGTGATTTACACTAGTCATGCTTTGCGTATAACAAACGCATGGCTTCATTTGGACAAAAACAAAATAAATAATATAAGACCCTAACGAACCAAGTAATTTAGACGAGTGTTTGTTTCTTCTGTTAGGAGACAAACCCATTTCAAGTTGTGCTAGGTAGAACGAAATTGGTAGGTTCCCCTCCATCTGAGATACAGCATTTGCGCTAAGCTGATGACAACTGCATGTTTGTATGTTGAGTCATCTTAACCGCTACGAAGGCAGCATCACACACATAGCGATGTAAAGCAGACTGAAAATGTTTACTCTGTTGCTGATATCATCAGCTTGGGTACCTGTGGGCTTGCTTTTAACAATCGGCAGCCAACAAATGTTTCTAATGATGCGTCTGTTGAATGCAAGTGGATCGAAAGTCCCACATTTCGTCCAAATCTCATTCTCTTGGCACATTCTTGCTTCGATCAGAAGAAACGGGTCTCACATGTTAACCGTTAGGGGGGTTGATCCACCGTGGCCCAGCAGTGACTCAGTCCCTTGGATTTATGAACACTAGACTACTTTGAATGTCGCGAAGAAATCGCTCATCACATCACGCTGCATATGCCCCTAAATCTCCTAAACTCTGCGCGTTGGTCGGTCTCTGCACCATCAGTCTCTGTTGTACTAATATTCGGTACCGGAAGTATGAGGGATTGTTGGATTTGCTGTTGTGGGAGATGCAACCTATTCTCATAATGCAACAGATTGCAGGTTTATTCGTCCTTATCATACAACCGCTTCTGGTGCCGACGGTGTGCGCAGCCAAGTACTGGATGGTGTCCCGCAGCTCTCTCCACTGGGCTTCGAGGCAACGGCAGCGTGAAGGACCCCACTTCAATGTCGGTGGACTGTGGATCGTGCCGTATGAGACCTTATCTTGGCATTCATCTGCAGGCCGATGCAGACATGACACTGCCAACAACAAATACTTCGCATGACCCCAAACCATTACTCAAATAGTAATTTTTAAAATTTGCTTTTTTAGTTAACGCGCTCACTTCCGTTGCCATACGAGGACATACAATAAGACTTTCGGCAGAAATCCGAGCAGTTTATGCGTTTTTTCTTCCTCTTCGTCAACTTACTGTCTGACATGCTGCCTTGCCTGTAAAACCGTCATTAACACCATTCCCGTATGACAGGATCCGCAGTCCACCGACAATTAATTGGTGTCCACCCTGCCGGTTTCGACAGAGCTATGCGTCCTCAGGAATTTCTTTTGCCCCGGGTTGAGATGCGTGCTGTTGCTAATATTCATTCAGCTTTCACTCGTATCAAGTAATCCAGTATTTAACTTGCCTGATCTTGACTATTCACAGGCGTTTCCTTATAGACAAAGGAGCCCAAATCAGTGTGGTCCTTCACAATCCAGCCGACTGCCGCTGCACCAACCCGGGTCTTCATCTCCAAGCTGCCAACTGTTGCCCATTCGCACGTTTGAAAGCCTGTCCCCCACACCGAACAACGGCTTTCGTCGTTGTTTCCCTTGGATATTTGTGATTGCTGATGTCCCTCATGCCATTCTCGGCTCGGACCTTCTGGCCAAGCTTGCTCTTCCCGTGGACTGCCGGCGTGCCCGACAGCTTGACCGCACGATTGGCCTATCTGTCTCCCCTTACCACCTACAACTCTGCTCTAGATACAGATATAGCTTGCCCTTGTCAGGAGCTCCTCCTTTGACTCTTTCACCCCGCTAGACACTCAGTCCCCCCCCAACTGTGCCGCATGTCTGTACAACACGCAGTCGGCGCCGTGCTCTCTTTCCTGACAGATTGGTTACTCAAAAGGCAATTTGGCGAGCATACGTTTGCTTTCGATAAATCCTCTTCAGGCCTGTACATTTATATGGCTATTGATTGGTTACTCGTGTTTTTTTTGGCGTGACCAATTCCTCCGACGTAGCCACAGGCCGCCCTTAGTCTCGGCGTGGGGTACTGCAGTTGACTGTTTTCGAGGTCGTCAGCGCCATTGCTTACCCATGTCTCCTTTGGCCCGCCTAACCAGCCTGACAACCTCCAGCTTGCGACGCCGTGACGCCGATCGATATTTATCTCTCCTCCGACTGGCCGCAGCCGGACGAGTTTCGGGTGCATGCAATTCGGCTGACACTTGCATGCTGGGAACGCTAACCTTAACTGCTTACGGGGATGTGCGTACACTCTTTATCTCAGTAAAAGATTGTCCATCTAACTATCTTCATTGCCTTCTAATTTGAGAACCTTCAAGTTGTCCACCACCTGACATCAACAGATCTACCTTGCGGTCGCCCTAGCGGTTATAGTTGGAGCCTCATCTTGGGAATGATAGGGCTATAATCCGTTCAGCAGTTGTCACCGCACATCGCCTTATACACGAGCGTCTCGTTGGTACGCCTCCGAATTAGGACGTAGTCCAGAAGATGCCAGTGAGTCGGGAGAGGGTGCATCCACATCTTCTGCATCAGAAGACGGGAGGTGTTGGTCAGGAGATTTGTTCCGCGTAGGCCTTCAGGATTAGGAGGCCATTGTTGTTGCATCTGCCGACTCATTTGTGACCCAACACTCCCTCCTATGCAGCATGATATGTGCCGACGCCGATATTGAAGTCCCCACAGACAACCAGTATGTCCGTCTTCGGACCACTCTCCAGGAGGGTCTTCCTATAACTTGTTTTCACGTCATTCGAGCCTGTCATTATAGGAAGTTGACACGAAGAGGCAGGCACAGAGTCATGAAATGGCTGCTGATGTCCTGTGGTGGACTGGAGAGCCGTCTCATGACGCCTCTTTTGGTTACGAAGGCGACTGCAACTTCTTGGACGCCCACTCCAGAAAAAAAACGTATCTGGCATCTACAACTTCCAGTTGTTCCTGCTCAGAGGGGTGGGTCTCACTCAGAGCAGCATCGCCCACCTTGTAAAGTATCAGTTCGCATGCGGGCAGAATTGTCTTCCTTTTCCTGGTTCCGAGACAATCGCACCGATTACCCTCATTGGGTTTAGCCCACCAGTCGAGGACAGTTTCGAAGAACAAAAAGTCAGAGCTCGATGTCGGGATTGGACGGCGTAAAAGCGCTCATCTGGCTCACCGGGGTCTTTTCCAGGGGTCGGCAGTGTATTAATACGCCCCTGCTCAGGCCTGCTCTAACCGGTCAGGATTGCGTTGCACATTTTACCTCTCCATGCTTGGCTGTCTCTGGCGGTGTGTTTGTGACAATGTATCTCCATCAAAATATTCTTGTGAAAATGTAATTCAAACGAATCGATGAACCTTAAGTGACAGAACAGCTGCGGCATGAACCCCGCTCACAACAAACTGTTCACCGCAGCGCAAAATACGACAGATCGACCGTCGTTTTCGTGTGCCCAACAGCAAGGTGGAGCAGGGACGGTGACCTGTGCGTGAATTAGTTTATAGTGATAGTAGACTTGCACAGCATCTGCCGCATTCCCTCCTCCTCCTCCTCCTCCTCCT
>CACRXP010000812.1:168986-181154 GCA_902702965.1 Spirometra erinaceieuropaei
ATCATGTGCGACAAGACCTGAGCATGCCTTGGGCTAGTTGAGGACAGCCAATAGGCCAGAGACGGTCATCCAATTCTCCATTGTTTTCACAATTACTTCCATTACGCATTAGTATATGTTTTGGATAGATTCAAACAATCCACCAGACCCATTTAAGCAAAACTCATCGGTCTCGCTGGCATTAGGGCCTATAACAGTAAGGGCAAGGTTCGAGTGCAGCTACCGCTCTAACTGCCTGAGTTACAAGAGCCTGACCGACTGTCGTGGGCTTAAACCTAGTTCATTTAGTGTAATCTTACGACCGAGAAGCAAGCGGTTCAGTTTTGTTAATAGGTATCTGCGTTTGCTTTAGCAATTTATCTTTCATGGGTCGTGCCGGTTGTTCGGTGGAGCTGTTATATGCTTTTTGATTTTATATCGTGTTCGGGCCGCTAGCGCTGTTTTGTTCCATAGGTTTTCCAAATTCGACACTTGTGAATACAGTGTTGCCATGGAATGCAATGTTTCCAAAGAATGCCAGAATGACAAGGATGGTCCGCAGTTTACTTTTCCTGGATGATCCTTACTGTACACCCCCGCGGGAATGGTCTTAGTGAGGTTTGAATAGGCTACCTCCGGATCCCAAGAGCATCGGTCTCAAAACGGTCCAAAATCATCGTCCAGAACGCGTTACCATGGCCAGTCTGGTCTTAACCAAGAAAGCTTTTGTTTTTACAGCGCAGTCTTTTGCACCTTTTGACGGTTTTGCACGTCTACAATTCCTTCATTTTCAATGCCCATTTTTTATCAACTGCACAACGTCTTGTCAAAGGCTTCATTTTGTCGCGTCTAAATGAGTATTGTGTGGATTCCGGTCTTCCGCTATATGTTTTCGCAGGGGAACAAATACGTAGCTTTTGAAAGCACACTTCAAAATTGTAAGCCGGTTTCGTTGCGCAACGCGGTGAATAATCGTAGGTGATGGAGAACACAAGGACAGCAGAAGTTGCAATGCTCCTTTTGACGGGATACAATGACTCATGCATCCAACGTTTATTGTGATCTCCTAAGGTTCTTTGTCATGCGATCTACCTCAAAATTTGTGCTCCTTCATCTAACTAGCGGAGGACTTGCAGTTCGTTGAAAATGCCGAAATAATAGTCTGTTTACCGTAGATTACGTCATGCTCTTCAATGTGGTAGGAATACCCGCTAGTCGCGATCTGAATTGATCACGCGTATGGGAATCCAGTCTACGTACACGCGCAGTGTTCGCTCCTTTCTCATTCAGAGTAATTGGTTGCGCGGAGAGCGCGAGAATGAGACCCGCTTCCAGTGGTAATATTTATGGTAACAGTCAGCGAGCGATCATCGCCTTACTAACTACTACCAGTGATTACATATCAACAGTCAACGGCTCGCATGCTGCTGATCAGGTCATCATCGTATCAAATATAATCCTTGCAATGGCAATGGGAGTTTTTAGTTTTAGTGTGCGCACGGTTGCGTAGTCATTGTATCTCAGAATTACTGAACCTTTTACGAGGCCACACCCTTGATCTTTTGGAGTCTCTAATGATGGGTTCAATTCGAAGCGGCTAATAAGTCTAATTCTTGTTCCATCGACCGAGTCTCCTTATTTCCTGCCTCCTCATATTCACTTTTTCAGTAATTTACCCACTGTCAAAAGAACCACTCATTCAATGGCCCTTTTATCTTTTTATAAGACGTGTTTTAATGTTTGTATCCGTCCAGCATAAACTATGACTGTGGACAAAGTTGGACTGCGGTGTTCTTACTTCCTAACTGCGCCACACAGTAAACTCTCGACCATTACGCCATTTATGAAATCGTTCATTTCACCGACTAGTTTATCCATAGTGTGATAAATCCAACTACATTGCCCAGGTTCAAGAACACTCTAAGCCTATTTACGTAATTTTCGTACATTTGAACTGCCAATTTCTGGTGGCATTTACATTCGCAGTTTCTCCTATACGCATCATCATCATCATCATCATCATCATCATCATCATCATCATCATCATCATCATCATCATCATCATCATCATCATCATCATCATCATCATCATCATCATCATCATCATCATCATCATCATCATCATCATCATCATCATCATCATCATCATCATCATCGCCGTCGTCGTCGTTGTCGTTGTCGTCGTCGTCGTCGTCATCGTCATCATCATCATCATCCTCGTCGTCGTCGTTGTTGTCGTCGTCGTCGTCGTCGTCGTCATCGTTGTCGTCGTCGTCGTCGTCGTCGTCATCATCATCATCATCATCACCACCACCATCATCATCTTCTTCTTCTTTTTCTTTTTTTTTCTTCTTCTTCTTCTTCTTCTTATTATTATTATTATTATTATAACTGTTATTATTATTTCCATCGGCACCATCATCATCGCCTGTAACGGCAAATAAATTGTGGTAGATAACATTTAATCTAGACTAAATCTCTCACGAAACGCTAGTTTTCTAACGAAACCAAGTATTGGGATGTCAAATCTGGTACATAAGGCAAGGACAGTCACAACCGGTGCATTCATTTTTCAGTCAGGAAAATCCTGGATGAGATTAAGTTCAAAAATGGAAAACAGCTGAACTGTTTAATGCTGATCAACAGGTCGACTAGGAGATTCCTTTTTCTCAGTAGCAGGTGGTAAATCTTTAAGTCTTCTGGCCCCTTGCCCCCGCAGCAAGCATAAAGAGTATGTGCGTTAGATAGGAACAATAGGGTGAGGTTATCGACTGACTGTCTTCTCTGAATATTTTCACGGTTTAAAATAGCTGACGCCCGTTTCCGATTAAATAGCCGTCCGATGTTCAAAACCTGAAATGATTTTTTACTTTTACTTTAGATGAAAAACTAGTGGCAATATTTTTACTTTAAACGCAGACAATGTGCAAAAAAGCATGTATTGTTTTGGAGTCAAGTAAGGCAGGCGGCGCCTAATATTTCTTACCTTTCCAAAAACTATGCCTTATTTACCTGTATTGTACCATCATGAGGTGTTTGAAGTTTTCAAGGAAATCCATTGGACCACGCAATTTTGTCCACTCCTTGGGTAGTTGTTTATCGAATGACAAAGCACAGTATGCGTCCTCTTCTAATGGTCCAAATACGTTTCAGGAGATCATAAACTTCAATACCTAAAGGGTAGTGCACAGCCAACCGTCGAGGAGACGTACTAGCAAAGATCAAAGTGGAGGGGTGTGATATGATTTGGAGGTAACATTCTCATTCTCGTCGGTGGTTTTGTTTTAGAGGAGGAGGTTCGATGCTGGTTAACATGGCGACCTGGTTTTAGCTGGCAACTTAGCCAATCTAGCACCGATCGGACCATGCGGAAGAAGGTCTGACCTCCACTGACACATGTACAGAACGGTTGTCCATGCTGGAATGCAATGGTCCTTCCGTCAAGATCGAAGGATTTTTCCCAATCCGATGTATATATCATCACGGGCGTGGTCATTAGTGCATATCTCCCCCATAGATCTATTTTCTGGTAGTTTGCTTTACTGATCTCCCACTAGTGGGTACCAAGTGCGTTTGAATTTACAACTGTAGTTCCGAGTGTTAAGAATTGAGGCTTCTTAAGCAGAGAAAGTCAACTGTACAACAGGAGAAGTAAGCCAAAATGAAAGGTTTGTGTCTTCCCTTCGGCTAAAATGTATGTAAATCCGTTCAATCATAATTAACATCTGGTTTTTAAAATGAAATTGTGTTGTAAGAAGGTGTGAAATCTTAGATATGAAGCGTTTTTAGGTGGGACACGGAAATAGGAATTCCTCTGGAATACAGGTATTGTAGCGGTAAATTTCAGGGGTTCTTAGGGTCAAAGTTAAGTCAAGGATAAGGGTTGAGTTTAGGGTCGATGTTAAGGTTTTGGCTATGGTCGATGTTGCGTTTAGGGCCAGCACACGGGAATAGGTAACCTTCCTGGAATGAAACCTATGGCTCCTGTATTATGGGGGAGGACAGATTCCTATTTCCGTGGCTCGCATGTTTTTAAATTACAATCCTCCACTTTCGAACACACATCTAATTAGATGTAATCACCGGAAAGAAAACACTAACAAAAAGTGCAGTATGGCGGGTCAAAATTACAAAGAGCGTCTGCAGGGAATGAAAAAATCCGAACAAAAGACCACCGGAAGGGATGACTGTCTGTATAATGTGGTCTCAGTTTCGTGTGTACTTAAAACATTCGGTTGATCGAAGTCAATTAAACTATCAATCCCAGAAAATTAACGTAATGTACGTAAGATTGGCAAGACATGAAGGGGCAGAACATGACTAAAATGTGTTTTGCTACACTCCCCGAAAGAATCAGTTTGGATCTATTGCTGACAGCAGTATTTTATTCCCCACAAATTCAAAACTTCCTTTTCTTCTTCGACAGAGCCAAAAGACAGCTAACGTTTTTTCAGATGGGCGGCCGAGTTCATTAAACCCTGTGTCACTGGTTCCGAAGTCCATATTCCTCCTTCGCATCGCCAATTAATGGACTGAAGGGGAGTTGAGCACTGCCTATGCGTCTGAGTAACGGCCAGCTGTCATTCTCTCTATCGCATTGTGAGTGTACGGACATGAATACAGGAGAAGCCGTTTATCCTAATAGTAATGTCTTCTGCCGTTCTTTATTGCATCTAAAACTTGCGAAACATAGAATAATCGAAATAACTGTCTTCGGTTGTCGTAAGAGGGTATTTTGATGTCGATTTTTATAAAGACGAGATCGAAAATTTAAAGTATGGTGCAGGATTCAAAAGGCATACTGCAGACAGAATATCACCAAAACATAGGAAACGAATATGACCATTGTTGTCTTATTCGCCGTCACAGCCGTTACACGTTATGCAGTTCATCTGAAAGATTCTCAGAACTTATTTTGCTAACTTCATTGTTGATTGTGGTAGAAGTAAACATAATTATGCGCCTTGTCTGAGAAGAGAGGAAACCCGTGAAGACGGCAGTGATTGCATATATGCCAGGCAGGCCTCGAGTAGCACGCCTTAGAGAAAACTAGTTACCACGTAGATCCCTGAATCTTACGAACAGGTATTTACTACCTATACATGACCATTGCACCAAGATGCCGTGGGTCACGTTCTGGCAAGTCCGTAGTCCTATATAAATCTGCAGAGTCTAGTGATGGCCATTAACGGACATGAGATAAGTTGTTGTTGCCGTTACCTTGCACCTCTGATGGCCATCCAAATGACACTTAGAAGGATAGGGAACCGAGGTGCATTAAAAGCCAGAGGCCTTCCAACTGCGCAAATACCTCCATTATGACTCTCAGTTCATGCAAAATGCCCATATATTCCTCGTTAGTGGACTCCCGGCAAGGGGTATTTATGAAATTTTAATTTTGACCTATATGACAGAAGAGAGAATCGTAAAGTTTCTGCTGGCATTCAGGAATGCCTGTTGCATTGGGAAGGCAGAGCCTGACTATGCACAGAATTTTAGCGTTTCCAGTCTCATTAAGGTGTTATTATCATACCACGGGATGCATAGGAATAAAGTTTAGGACCTCTACTACAAGTGTGTGTATTCAGGAACTGTGGCCAATATGGTTGTACGACCGTGCTGGACAATGGGTCCAAAGCATTAGCGCGTTAGGCAGAAAAGACACCATGGATCACAATTGTAAGACTTCGTGATGGCATAGTCGACATCGCGACCTTGTCGGATATACTTCACTAGCAAATATGGATATGGGGATTCTTAAGACAAGTTGTGTGTTTTCTACGATGTGGTATACATGTCCTTATGAGGAATCGGAATAACAGTGCAGCGAATTCTAAGGTGTCTGCGGGTCGAACTCTTAGCGATTACAATGCGAGAAACAACTGCCTTGAACCCCTATGCCATCAAGAACAACTTTTTACCACATCTACAGCGAACATTTAACCAGCTTTTGCTTAGACGATGTCAATGAAGACAGCCAACATAACCACTTATCTGACCGACAGTAGAAGGCACCTCTGTGCTGGACTCCTGCTTAACGTAGCTTGCTGGCACTGACGGCGAGAACAGATTTGACCAGGATTTTGCGCAGACTTGACTGCGGCCAACACCACACGTTACGTGACGTCACTTCCACAAAACTGTACTGGTAACTGTTTCAAGTGTTTTATTTTCGACATGGCCTCTGTTGTTTGGCCACACCCGTCGCATGGATTCAGATTAATATGGGATCTAACATTTTCGTTTGACGTAAGGCCGGTACTTTAAAGTACCTCGTACACATCTCCAGGTCGCAGAATGTTTGTCCGCAAAGAGTAGATGTCCGGTAAAACTATTCGACTGGTTAAAAAACTAACCGTGGGCGGATAAAGATCAACTGGAACTGCTGTCGCTAGCGCTGCATAGCCGTGAAAATGTCCGAAGGAAACTGTCCAGTTCTGAAAACCCGCTCAGCACCAAAGTCATACAAAAAGACGTTAGTGCTTCTTGGAAGTGCAATGATCTACTTGACCCGTCGAATCTAGACAAACAAAGTGCGGTACTGGAGTTGCGTCGAAAAAAGACGTTCCCCGTGAGGAACGTTAGGTGTCGATTCTGCGACCGTAATTCTCACTCCCTCGGCTGGCTGTTAATTGAGGGTCACGTAGAGACTGAAATCAGTCCTATTCTATAACGATACCTGATGTGAGAATAAAATAAAACAATAAAATGCCCAGTGAGGATAGATGTTTTTTGGACATTTGCAGATGTTATTCTACCAGTACAAGAAGGAATCCATGGGACTGTCGAGCTAGGCGAGACTACTTCGATCACATTTGCCCACGTCAACAAACCAAAGTATGCCTTTGTCTTTAATCCACCCACATTTGCTCTATGGCTTTTTTCACTGCATCTAGTTCTTCTGACTTTCCCTGTTGTCAAACCCGTAGTAAAACTGCATGCCTTTAGATTTGCTTCGAACTATTTCAGTTCATTTTTTTTTCAGAAGAGTAAAGAAGTCTGTGTCAATGGCGGGAAATTAGCTTTCCTTGATACCACAATCTGTGTTCCCTAGAGTCGTATTTTTTCTGCACTTGTTATAGTATGTCATAAATAGAACTAGATAGCACGTCTTGACATACCGCTGCGACTTTTAATTAGCCCATTTTCCGCATATTATTGATACTGGCTAATATTGGTAACGTTGTTGTAATTAACAGCTACTCAGCACGCACTTTTTGGTGCTCTCCACAACAGGGAAGTAACCAGCTAAGACCCGTTTAGGAAGTGTCCATCTAGTGGTGCTTATATTAATTTTTCCGGACCCTTCTCGCTGATTTTCTTTCCAATAGATGACCATACATTCAGCCAATAACACAGCCGGTCAATCATGTTTTCATTCCTCGTCGTCTAAGGTGGCCTAGCCGTACAATCCTCTGGATTAATGCTGAAAGTCTCTGGGACGTAATCTTCTCCTACGTTGGCTCCAGCTGGTGCTATTGTTCGGGGTGGAAAAATAAAGGCATCAGTGGAAGTGGTGATAACAGGTATCGAGTTAACCTCGGTGTCCGCGGTCGACGAGTTTCGTAACTGCTGGACACACGGGCCAGATGTCACTTGCTTTTCTGTCGTAGACTGGTTAAGATGGAAGGTGAGTATTTGCGACTCAGATGAGCTGTGAAATGAGGCAGACTGTAGGAGTACGTAGGAAGGCCGTCATTGGTAAAAAAATGCACCAGTTGGGCTGTTTGTTACGGGCAATGCTCAGTTATATTGCGGAAGTCAGTCCTAAGTGAGACTGTTTGGCTTATTGGTTAGTTAGTGCGGCCATTTCCCCCTACAACTCAGATGAAGTGCCCGTAGAACATAAATAACCTCGATCGGACTTTCTTTCATAGCCGTACCTGCAGTAGACAAGCCTCAGCCTAACCTCCAACCCACACCCCTAACCTTAATCTCCGACCTTACCCCGACCCCGACCCCCAACTCCAAACCCCAACCCTAACCCTAACCCCTAGCACGGCTACGAAATGGGATCTTACCATTATCATGTTTGTGTTTACTTAAGTTAGATCAAGTAATCGTTTAAACCTACTAACGTTAAGTTTGCTTGTCTTTATTAGTGTGCGGACGCTATTGAATCAAGAAAAGATTAAAGTTCGCCGGTGCTACCCATGTAAACATTTGAAAAGTCAAGTCCGGCAAATGTACGCTTTCGATTCTTCATCATCAGGCCTGTACAGTAATATAAAGGAGGTCAGAATAGCAAATGTTAAACAGTCAATAAAAGGTAGTATGGGGGAGAGGGTTGAGGGGCTTTCAGAGGTCACGGAATATCGGTCGCAGACCTAGAGGAACTGCCCTTTCGCTGCACGTCAAATGCCCAATACAGATTCGATGGCCAATTTTACGGCCAGCTCGATGGCGTAGCGATGAGATCAGCCCTTGAATCTCTGCAGGCTGTCTTCATGGGAAAACTAGAGAAAAGCCAGCTCTGTCCAGTTATAAAGGATCTTTATTCCTATGCTCGATACGTGGATGACATTTTCACAATAACGGATGAAAAGCTCGACCTGAACACCCTCCTTTCGAAAGTGAACCAGGCTCACCCAGCGTTAACCTTCATGTTTGAAAAAGAGAAAGAATAATGCCTACCCTTTCTGAACGTCATGCTTACTCGAAGGCCAGATGGAACAATTAGTTGAAGTGTAGTTCACAAGAAAACATGGACAGGACAATACACACATTCCTACAGTTTTGTCCCGATTAGCCAGAAACGAAGCTTGATCTGCTGCCTTATCAACGAATCTAGGAGAATATGCACTCCAGATACGCCTGGGCATGAACTCGCCACTATACAAAGCACTCTGAAAGAAAACGGCTATCCTGAATATCTAAAATATATGAAGGAATGCCCTTCAAAATCTGCTGTGTCGACGACTAAGAAGAAAGAGTTATTTCTAACACTGCAGTTTCGAGGGGATCCGACGGGCGAACTTCTACATCGGCGCTTAAATGCAGCCATCGCGCGTACGTACCCAGCTGCTAAGACAAAACTAGTTTTCACGAACACTCCGCTTCTTTGCCTTGAAGGCAAGGGTAGACTGCTTTTTCAGACCTCTTCAGTGCGCATCTCTGCCTTCACCTGCTCCTGTGGGGGCAGGTTATACTGGCCGAATAATAAGGGGTCTATCCAAACGGATGCAAGGGCACCATCCTGCCTGGCTAAATCAAGGCGTGGAAAAGTCCAAATCTAACGCAATTGTGGCTCACTTGGTTGACAGCGGCCACGGGCTAGAGGTCGATCAAGCATCCCAAGTCATCTATGAAGTGCCGGCGAGACACTCCAAGTTCCTGCGTCAGTGACACTTGCGACGGCAGAGGCAGCGGCCATACCGTTACCCAACCTAGCCTTGTGCTCGCATAAACCGTTTTACAAGCGCTAAGGCCACCATGAGCAAGGATAAACCCAGCACATGTGCTCACACCCACCACGTCGGGTTACAAGGATGAAACAGGGATAGCTAATCGCTAGGCGCCTTCACCCTCCCTCTACCTAAGCCCCTGACAGAACTAGAACCTGAACCCTGACCTCTGAAAGTCCCTCAACCTCCTCCTCTATACAGGCTTTTGTCGGTTCTTTAACTTCTGCTACTCCACCCTTCCTTATATTACTTCACAGGCCTCATGATGAAAAATCGAAAAGGTACGTTTGTCGGACTTGACTTCTTGAAAGACGAATGAATGATTTTCGATATATAAGTTTGCGCATAAAATATGATCGAAGGCTTTGGTTTTTCTTTGAAAAATGTCTGGTAACGCAAGTGCATTCTGAATGGGAAACATTACTGTCTAAAAAGGAATAAGGTCATTAATAGGAGATTTCTAATACAAAACTATCACGATTGATAACAGAGACTTTGTTTATATAGAATTTAAACATAATTGACGGAAGAGTTCATTGAAAAACAATGCTTCAGATCGGTTTAATACGCCGAAGTCATTTATTCGAAAAGATGCTTTCTGTTTCTAAAATAACGTCTTCCTTTTCGGAGTACTGAAGTGCGCAGGACTTCGTAAGGACTCTTACGAAGCAGAGTGGGTTTTATTCTGCTTTTGCTTGAGATGGAAGATTTCGTCCGGTGACATGAAACCTTCGTGAGTTTTCTTAATTTGACATCTACGAAAGAGAAAAAGGAGATAAATGCTTTTCTTAACTTATTTATAATTTAAATAATTTTAGCTGTCTTCGCGACACAGATGTCTATCAAAGAAGGGAAAGACAAAGTCGAACCCAGCAGAACTGGGGACCTCTAGAAATCGATTAGCTATCGAAATCATCATTGAAATTATCGGCAGATTACACCCTAACATAGATGAACTAATAAAACCAAGTTTTGTCCAGGATGACAGTATAACAAGGAGGAACGGCTCATTGTGAAACGACTCCTCTGTCCAAAATAAGTATAAGCATTTTATGTAAGACAGCTAAAGATGACCAACCAAATTGCAAACACGTTCTGAACTCAAAAGCCGCTCGATAAATTTCTATACGCAAGGTCCGTTGCGTCGGCACATAAATAAGTCCGAGTGAAGTACACTTCTCACGAAATAGGGACCATTAACATGTTGCTGTTTCGAGAGCGGTTTGTAAAGGAATGCTCTTAGTCCTGGCTGATTTACCAGTTAATAGTCTGACATTCGAGCAGAAGGCTATCCTGCTTTTTAAAATATCGCTTTACTGTCATGGAAAGGCCGGAGAAACGACGTTTGCCTAAACGCTCTCTCTATCAATTAACAAAAAGACGCATTTCACAGACGTGGTGCACTTTGAAAACTTATCATCACTTCTAAACAAGAAGGTCTTAGAACTGGCGTACATTGCTAACTCCCCACCAAACCTCGTGTAGGATTGCTGTGATGTAACTCTCTTACGTAAAGTCTCCTAGAGACTCACAAGTAGGGGTGAAGCAGATTTCGTCGGTTTCAGCAGTCCAAGAATGCCCAGTTTATCTGACCAGACTCTCAGCAACCGGATGCTTCAACGACACCTTAGGCCCTGTTAAATGGTCTGTTCACAACATGCGAGACGAAGTCTGGCTGTTTATTCACTTTGGCAGCGGGTCTGACCGAATTTATCCCGATGCGGAAAGAGGTGATGAAACAAATTACGTTAGCAAAAGTAACCTTCAATGTCGCAAAATGCCTCTCAGCGAAGGAAAGTGGGCGTGCATATTGTCAAGGTCGGTGAGTGATAGTATTCTCTCGAAAGACGGAAGCAGGTGTAGCTATACCCATAGCGCAGACCAATGAGGGACCCACTCATTCCGGCGGAAAGGAGGAACGAAAGTTGATTCCTGTCACGGAACTAGTAAAGGGGCTCCTAAGCAATGGTAGCTCTGGCTAAGTTATTCACAGTCTAATGATCTGAACGATGTTAAGTGATTGAAATAAGCATTTAGTGAATTTTGCCTCTCAACGTATCAAAACAAGCACTTTATTGCAAGACGACAAACGTGTCTTTAAATGAGCGAAGGGAAACTACATGCATTTAGCTCCCCTACAGTCTCAAGGACAACATGGGTCCTGTTGATTTGCCGCATTGCGCATTTATTTGTGAACTGAGCCATCTCTGCGTGTCTGATTTACGATTTTTAACTATGACTGATAGAGAAAATAAATGCCTATAAACTTATCTTAATGAATCATGTACCAATATAGTTTGCATCACTATATGATTACCAGAAACTTTATCCCAAGTCCAGGAACAGGTTTGCACGGCAATCACAACGCGTTTCTCTCTTCGGAACAACTAAGTATGGTGTTTCAAATAATTATTTTATAACAAGTTATGAAAAACTATTGTCCTGAGTCTTTCGAAGGCAGCTGAAACTAAGCACCACTGAGTCAATTCGATGGGTCCTGATGAGTCAGCGAGGACTAGCTACGAGCATAGTAGCCCTACGAACAATATGTGCATCGTAATTCAGTTTTTGGCTAAAGTTGGTAGCTGGATTAATGCTTGTACCGTTGGTTCACCAGCTGTGGGTGAATTTATGAAAATAATGCAAAGTCAAACCGCGCAAGAAGTAAGGTAAACGCAGCATACCCGTAGAGATGTGCGCCACAGCGGATCTTAGCACAGGTTGCAAAACTGTCGCCCTCGACTGCGTTGGGATTCTTTTCATTCTTTAAACAACACCGGCGAAG
>CACRXP010000812.1:185859-217218 GCA_902702965.1 Spirometra erinaceieuropaei
TGTTTCTCTGTGCCTGATAGGCTTTGGCCCAAATACTCACGTCAAATATCGATCTGAGTCTATAAGTCTCAAATAGACTAATTAATTTCACGATAGCGGTTGGTTTCGGGGAAAAGTAGAAAGCTGCGAATTGAAAACTGCAATATCTACCAGAAAAGCACACGAGGAATGCTATTAGACCCAGTGATGAGCCTAACCCCTAGCAACTATGTCATGCATCTGGAGAATACTGGCCTTAACTCATGTATGGGCTTGTAACTGGTACCTCTGCTGTCAAGTACGATATCGTGCTGTCATATGGCATCGATATATGCTTGACTGAGCGGCGCGTCGTGATAGCAGACATTATGTATACTGCTCCGTGAACAGAACCGTGAAGGATAAGGAGAGACGCAAGATATAGCACCAACGTAACCACCCCAGTGGCAGTTAGTGTTTATGTAAGTACGTAGGCGGGCGTGCCCACCAAACGGGCCGCGTGGTAGATGCGCTGGACCAACAGGGGAGCGATATCGGATTCTGGTATGCGTTATCGGATTTGCGCACCATAACAAATGCTAACATTTCGGGGTGCGGTGGCAGACTTGGTTGTCGGCAGAATTCGCGCAAACTGAGACCCCTGCCGTCCCCCATTGTTGTTGTTGGTCAAAAACCTGATCATTTGCTGTGTGGACCAGGGGCTGTGGAGTAGAGCGTCAAGGCGCGGGCTCGACCGTGTCATCCACCTGCGCCCTCCCCGCCTCCGGTCTTCTTGACTCTGTCTTGACATGGGGTCCAGGTGGAGGAGGAAGAGGGAGTGTGATAGATGCTGCGCAAGTCCTTCATCACTATAAACCAAAACACGCACAAGTCCTGGCCCCTGCCTCACCATGTTTGGAGTACAAGATGAACATCGTCGGCAACGACGGTCGAATTGTCGAAAGGAGGCGGGCGTCAGCACCCCTTCCGCCCGCAGTCGGGACTGCAGCCTCGGCTACTCTGACCATAGGCATTGTTCTCTCCCTCCCCTCCCTCATCGGCTGACGGCCTGGGTTCTAGTAATACAGCGTGACAAAATAGCCCCACTCGCACCGTTTGGACCGTAAAGATGGTTTTGGGGTCGATGATAAGCGACCTGGGATGAGCACAAGTACACCGTGAAATAGGAGAAAAAGCGATGTGGACATCCTCACTGAGGCGGGAGCTTACGCGCTCCTGAACACTAAAGCTAATGAACTTGTCCTCTAAGTCCACTTCGTTTTTTCAAGAAGTGCTTTTTATTTTGGATAAATGTGGGAAAAACGAACATTTGATGCGAACGGAAGTTCAGACATTACTGCAAGCACTCGAAGGGTCAAAACTTCCGAATTATCGACTTCATACTCACCGCTTGGCATTTAATCTCATTGACGCAGTTCTACTAACTCTGTGGAGTAACTTCTGTCTGTTAAATCCAACCCATTTAGAAGACCTCATGTGACCTGGATGATTATTATGTGATTTTTAGTTATCACCCTATTAAACAAAATGCATGAAGAACTGTATCGTTTATCGTCTGTTACTTCAAGCAAAAGTGAGCTCCGTATGCTTAGGGCTTTTTGTTTTGCACCTCCCTCATTCAAAAAAGATAATATTTCAGAGGGAAAATGAGAAAGTCTGGAGGTAGATTGGCACATAACCGTTTCGGGCTTGCTTGCCTTCATTCAGCCAACCACAACCCTGACCAACAGTTGAGACCGGAAGCACAAATATGCGCAGAGACGCACCTGGCTCAGCTGGTCCACCACTGGACCAGTTTAATCGAACCGAAGTTAATCAGTACCTCGTCACCTGCTATTTTCTGTCGTGGTTGATCGGGCATTTATTCACTTAGGAATGGGCGCACACCGCTCCACTGGCTTCCTGAGGCAAACGAGCTCCATGTAGATGATAGGGGTCACGAACGGACAGCCACCTATCAGGCCGAAGTCGACCAAAACATGATAGCAGAGGGGGAAATACAGAATCTAAGTTGGGGGGGGGGGAGTAAATTGATACCGAGCTGTTTCGAGCTTGTCTGTCTTCATTCAGTCAGGGTTATGGTTGGCTGAATAAAGGCAGGCAAGTCCGGAACAGTTCTGTACCGATCTACTCCCCCCCCCGTTCTCGGACTCTGTCGTCCCCCCTCTGCTATAATAGCCTGGCCGACTTCGGCCTGATAGGTACTTGCCTGCTCGTGCCCCCCTATCACGCATACGAGGTCTGTTGGTTTCGGGAAGCCGATGGATCGGTGCACATCCATTTCTGAGTGAGATAATATTTCGGAATTCCGACGGCAAACGATAACTTTCTATCAAAACATGCATGTGTGCTTTTCAAAGCGTGAAACAACTAGTTTAAGGGCCACGCTCCTGCCTCAGCGTCTTTTCACTAGTGACCAAGCTTATGTAGCTGTCTGCCAAGTACAGAAGCTAACCTAAGCGCAACGTGAACTATCGACAACTTCGAACTTCTTCCTTCGCAGGTATACCGTCCTTCTAATTTACAAGCTTTTAACATCGACTTTCTTTTTGTGTCCAACACTCCCAGCCGAAAAACTCATTGAATAATTAGCTTGCAGACATTTATTTCGTTGGATGTTTGCGTAATCTACTAGATGATAGATGATTGGCCGAAGACTTGTTAGTTGTCATAACTTGGAGGCAGTTATGCTTTCGCAGTAATTACGGCCCAAAAAACGGAATCTAGTGTTGGTTGGATTATCTCGGTCGCGGAACAGATTGAAATTCCGGAGAACACTAATTTTATATGATTCTGAACTTTCCCGATGAAAGCCAACAGAATGCGAGGACGGTATCCCAGGTGGACAAAGCGTTAGACTTAAAATGCACAATGACCTACCGTACCTGAGTACAAAGCCTAAGTGCGCCAGCACCCAGAGTCGGGGCATCACTAGCATCTGCTGACGAATAAGCCTTAGCAGTGTCCCCAGCCCTATTGGATAAAATTTCTCAGTGAGAGTCTTTCCACAGCTAAACGACTCGCTGGATGAACTCCAGACCCAGAACTTTAATGCAAACGTAGAATGATCATTTTAATCTTGCAATCGGGATGGATGAGTGATTGTCACGTTCATATGGAAAACGCTCAAAGCATAGCAATTAGGAAATTACTGTTTAATAAAATTACAGCACCTATTTTCCTTTTATTTTTATGCAAAACTTCTAGACTCGTTCTCACAAAAGGGACGACAAACAGTTTACTCTTCTTTCCACCTTGAGAGTATATTGTTATGAACGTTTTTACTCTAATTCTTGGTGGTGACCTAATTAAGGCAGCTTACTAACAGGACAATTATTAATAAAATAATAAGTGGCGATGGCGCAAAACCAAATTCCGTAAAAATATAGATTTTAGTGACCGGCACGTTGTCAACCTACATTTGGACACATCCGTATGGCAATTCTGAGAATGTTTGCTTCCTACCAAATCCTATTAAAGTATCATTCATAATTCTCTATAAAAGATTATTCTAGGGACTTTATGCTTGCCAGGGTCTAGTAACCTCTTCCTAACCAAAGGTGTAAGTAAAACTAGATGATGACATAAATGATGATTTTTAGTAAACTAACTCGCACTTTTATAAAAAAAGAACTAGTCTCCACGGAAATCGTGTCCAAATGGTTAACTTTCAAACGAGAATGGAATATGAGGTGGGTGGAAATACCTACCCAGAAAGAAAATGTGCTACTAGCATTAAATTAGATGCAAAGTATACTTTTGTGGCTATTTATGTTTTGAAACCCTCACATATGTTTGGGAATTCTCGCAGCGTTTTCCACTCACCCGTAAAGCAGTGCTCCGCAACGAATTCTGACACACGTAGCGAAACTGTCACTTTCTCGAGCTTCGGGGTTTTTCTCGTTGTAGAGGCAACATCTTTTAACAATTGCTTGTATACGCGCTCTATTGTGCTGATAATCGTGCCACAGTCCGTTGGCTCTGGCCAGACATCTACCGTATTCGTTTGAACAGGACCGGATACAACCAGCCTCGGACTGCACGTCGGCAGTTGGTGCGGCAGAGACTTGGCTGAGGAGTAGGGACATCATACCTATCCACAGGAACCTCATTTTGATAAACTTTAATTTGCCGGAGATGGACTTAAATATATATGTTCGTTCTGTACCGCCGAAGTGTACGCCCACACAACGACCCATTTCGGCGTGGTCACGATTGTTTCGCATAGCCAAAAGTACACATTCGTCCGGTTGTACAGGTAACACCGAGCAGAGCGGGGGCCCACTGCAAGGAAATAAAATTTGGTAATTAGCTGCGCCAAATGTGCTGCGTGAAACTTCAAAGGTTTATTTATGCTGCGTTTGGAAATGCAAACCTGTCCGGTGGCTATAAGCGGAGACCAGACTTAGGACGCGCCATTCAACGGATGTTAATTTGGCATTATAAACTCTTTGCCTACCGCTACGGCAAGGGTGAACGAATGGCAGTTACTCGGGGTTGCAATCGTCTCTTCATATGCAGCGCATTGCATTAGGTAGTACATTGTACAAGCTGTATGCCCGGTTGGTATTTTCCTTTTGCAGTTCAATATATTACGTAAAGCTTGTAGGGCTATAGGCTGGCAAGTCTGCGTGTAAACATTTTAGTGGTCGCGGACCACTTAACCAGTAGTGACCACTTTCAAATGAGAGTAAGCCAGCCCTTGACACTAAACCTCTACAGCCCTGCCGGTAACTCCTTATCTTTTCCTGAATCTGCTGCATTTGCAAACTGATTTGCATCATATGATCCTTCTGTCTAGGACGGAAGCTTGAACAGCTACTCCGAATTCAACACCTTTTCACTTGAAGGATCAGTCTATTAAAGGTCCAGAACGATGCTTTTCAATGAAAAAAGCCAGTTAGACGCCTGGCCTACCTTTCTTAATGGTTTGATTATCTGATCTATTGTGTGTGATATAATTCTACATTTCATGCACCTTGGGTTCAGCATCCACTAACCTCTGGTGCTGAAGAAAGTGGACCCAGCAGTCGTTGGCACTGCTTGCACAAATGACCATGTGATATTTGGGGGGGGGGGGGTACCTGATGCAGCCCAAGCAGACTAGGTCCATGAGATGGGCCTATGAGCTGTGACTTGCGCGTAAAGTAGTTAGCGATGAGGCAGACTTGCGCAGCACATACCGCACTCGCACTGCACCGATGACTGGACAATGCCAAGACGACCGGAGATGAGCTCGAGTGCAGTAGCCGTGGTAGTTTGACAGTCTGTCTACGCGTGCCATAAACCCGCGGTCCCCACTCGAGATTCACATAGCTACAACAATGGCGGCTTGAAGCTCACGTCAGTGAGAATGCCATGAAGGACACATAGGAGGCAACCATTGCAACGTGACGCTCAGCCGTAAGAAGAGGACCAAGTTGTTCCGTCAGTTGGCGGCCTTCTAAGTCGCGGTTATTACCACGTCGCAATAGGTTTAAACGCGTCAGTTGTATTACAGTAAGGAGCACGCTGATTTGCCATGGAGATGAAGAACAGCCCGTCTGCGTGTACCGCATTTACGACGCCCACCTCACTTCATATGTATCAGACTGCTTAAATGATAGCCTTCTTTTAAGTGTTTTAATTGAAAGCCGGGCTCCTGTTAGGGACGTTGTGCCGGTCTCTCATCAATCTTCCACTCCCCCCCATGCATTCGTTCCTATTTACTTTATGCACATGGAGTATTTGCACGGGAACCTGGAATACTCACTCTGGCCAAGCGGCACCACGGACCTTTATTCGCCAACATTATTTAGGTCCTTCGTAAAAGGAAAAGCGCAGGCAATTTGCTCTATTGAACGTCTGTAACCGCTGTGAGATGTGTCATTCTGCAAGTTATAGAAATACATTATCAGTTTTGATTTTCCGAAGTCTAAACGCTGACATGAAGTTGGGACTGATGTATTGTCTCGGTCGACCGTTGATGCGTGAAAGCCTGTGATAATCGTCACTCTTTGTGTTTGATCCTCTCTTTTCTATTGGTTTGAACAATTCCTCATCGGCATCGGGAGTTTGATTAGGCGGTTCGAATACGGATTAAGGCTCTGGATTTCGCGCTCAGTGCATTTCCGGGTTTTAACCATAGTCTGTTGTAGTCACTTGAGTCGATAATTCAGCATTCAGTTGTAATTTTTTTTCTTCTGGCATATATTATTGGCCGCATCCCTTTTTATATAATTGATCTCGACGAATAAGTTAGTATCCACTGATGAAATTTTCGCCGTCCAACACTTCAACTAAATTTCTGTACTCGAGGTGACATCCAACTGCACATCAGGTATCCATATTTGAGGTTCATTCATCTTCTCGGGAAATTGTGTGTAGTTGTATAAATAAAACCGAGTTTTGGTTGGATGGATTTCCAAGCAATATTAGAATAGTTGTTTTGGCAGATTCTGAATAATTCCATTTGAACCAACTGCGCACCTCTGGTGTCCGTGAACCTGGTAGTCATCTGGTTGATTCTGAATTGATTACGTAGGAAATATTACTTGGGCAATGGGTTTACTGTATCAGATTTAGTGGATTCCATACAGTGTAGTAGGCTGGGTGGGGAATTCGACCCAAATGAGACTAAACTCGTGGCTTTCGGCGAAGCCTTGTAGCCCAGGTTGCTGTAGCGTTGGCTGAGCTCAAGCTCTCCCCTCCCTATTGTGCGTTCTAATCCCAACGAGGTCGCCTAGTTTTTCACAGTTAGGACACAATGAAATATTGGAAGGGTTTTTGTTAATTTTCTCCCCCGTGTCCTTCTGTCCGAGCATAGCTAATGACGGACTGAAACAGTCGTGGACGTGGTCTTCAAAGAGACGACTCCACAGAAGGTGCCTTCTGGTTTGAACCACCTGTCCATTAGTGATTTTCAGGTTCCATAGTTGCTCCTTCCGGTTAGTTTTTATTTAATTTTTTGCATTCCTCTCCTTTCCTGGGACAGTAGTTCCGTTGAAAGACCTTCAGACGACCGTCCCCCAAAACAGTGATTTTTAGCTCAGAAATAATTTTGTTCAATCTTCACTCTGAGGGATAATCTGCAACAGTCTGGCAACCCGAGCCTCCTTCGCCCATAAGAGAAATTATCGAATGCGATGCATTCCCACTAATCCGACTGGCCTAGATTGAGATTCCGCTGAGCTCGGATAGGTCTGAAGCCTGTGTGGCTCACTCTTTAGTCTGCCCATCGAGTGTGTTGCAGTGGATTACCGCACTCCCAGCATAGTTATGCTTTAACTGGTATCATACGGTGGGTCGACACATTTCATGTCCAGCTGTGCGTACGGAGACCTGGCTGGTACCAGTCAGACTCCCGCCTACACATTCCTTCTCTTTTCCAGATGACTTAATGCGATTTGGAGTGCCTTAGATGACCTCTGTTGAATTCATGATATCAAAAGTTACGTTTTATGTAAAAAAATAAATACATGTCGTCATCCCAGTTTTTGTGCAACCTATACATCGTTAAAAAAGCCTATCGGCATCATTTGGACAGAAGCTGAGATCTCGAGTTCCGGCCCTCCTTCGAATATTGCATCGAATGTTGTACTCACTGCATTCAGTTTGTTTTGTTGAGCAATGCCTGCCCCCGGAGTCATGCGGCTGGTAATGATTTCGGTGGTCTGCTATGATTCAGTTGTAGCCGGATTTTTTTTATGATTAAGCTGGCTAGCCCCTATGGTAACGCGATCTTGCAGTTTTGTCCGGAAGGTTGCTGAAAAGTCATCCTTTTGGTTTCCAAGAACATCCTTCTTTTAAGCCTCGGATATTCTGTAGACAGAAGAAGTTTTAAACAGCCAGCAAAGGTGTCTTCTTTGTACGACATTTTTGTATGGATACCTATACATTCCTACAGGTGGAGTATTATTTAGCAATAACTATTTCATCATGCACCCGTGTGGCAAGAATAGCGTCAGTTGAAGAAATCCGCAAATAAATCTCGGAATGAATACTTAAGCAGTCGCCAATTTACGCCTGTTATGATGATGACTAGCGGGCTAGATGCTCGCTTATTGACGGCGTCAAAATAGCCGAAAAACAGTGAGATATGAAGACGATTGAGTGGTGAAAAAACTTAAACGGGAAATATTCACCAAAAGGTACAAAAAGCATGTGATTACAGAGGTTTTTAAGATGAAAACTTCTGTCGTTCATGGACCGCGAATGGGTGTGAGTGGCACTGGACCGCCCTGCCGAAGCGGTTTTATAAGGGTGCGAAATTTCCCGGTCATGAGGGAAATAACAACCGGAATAGGTTGCTTGCACACCCAAAACGCTGCAAATGCGACCATAATATTTTTTTGTTGACCGAATCAACCGCTGGCAAGATGGCGAGACATGAATCCGCCGCAAGCGTCAATATTTCGCTTGGGGGCGGAACGAGGATGGAGCACTAGAGGTCGCGAAGATAGTTGCCGAAAAGGATGATAACAATGAATCTAACAATCGGTAAACAGCATAACTAGTCAGTTGGAAATAAGTAGAAATTTCAGAGTGAACAAGTAAAGCATGTAAGACCTTCCCTTAAATTCCAGGAAGACCCTTTTTAAAGTCCAGGTGTTGAGTGTTTGTAATGAAGACATACGTACATCGATTATTCATAGGACGGCCTAATTTCAAATGAAAGACTATTTCAGAGAAAAGTATATTTGAAAACAAAAAGGAACATATTGAGGTGGGACAAATAAGCGGTGGAATTAACATGGAGGATGCACGTGCGTAATAAGCTCAATCCACTCGAGTGTGGGGGCCAATGCATTCTTTAGGTCAAAGAAAGGTTCACGCTTACCGCGAATTTCGATATCTGTTTTCGAATTTTCCGTTCACTCTTGCTGGAATTTCGGTCCACTTGTCGTTTCTGTAGTCTGTTAACAGTAAGGATTGATTCTGAGCCAGCAATATTTTCATCCTCACAAATATACAACTGGATTTCAACAGAAAGAAAATATTCCTGTTGTAACCAGTTGATTAACGTTTGGAAATCTCCACGCCCTCTTGGCAAGTGCTTCCACGTTTGGCCCCTATTGACATTCCCCTTTTACCCCCTTTCTAGCGAGGTCGGCGATCTTTTAATAAACAAGTTTTTAAATTCTGACCTTGAGCTGGGAATTTGATTTGCTCGAACAGTAACAAGGGAATTCTTTGTCTAGTGTATCCATTGTTGAGGTTTGTACGTTTTTATTATTACCTGTATTCTATCAGTAGTACCGTATATACAGCGAGATCTGTTTTGGCTTATTTGCGTGACTCAGTTAACAAAGAATTCTCTAGTATTCAACATTGTACCATAAATTGGAGGAAATTACTTTTATCAAATGCAGACGTGTTTGAGAAAGCATGAATCGGACGGTACCAAACAGTCTCTTGGACTATACAAACCAAGTGCCTTCGAAGGACACGGAGAGCTGAAGAAGGACTTCCAGTACGGCTCTTGTAAGAACGTTTCTATTAGTAGTCGTAGTGACAGTAAAGCCTTAAGAATATCAGAAATAGAAAAGAGGCGAGTTAAACGTGAGACCGAACTCCAACGGGCTATTTTTGATGCCGAGAGAAGGACCGAGCCTGCAAGGATAGAGGCTGAGACCGATGAAGAGATATCCGATGACGACCGTCAACCTATGGATTCAGTCGCACAGATCTCGATATATTTTAAGCAATGAACACTAAATGAATTTCCTCTTGAAGAGAGTGGTCACTGTTAACGTGGGAGTGTTGATATGCCCAAAGCAATTGCTAGGAGTCTGCAAGTGTAGCTCTCGGTGAGAGTGACCAAACAAGGCTATTGTGACGCTACCACGCTGCTACGCTCTTCTCTCGACGCCAGTAAGGAACGCGAGTTTGAGAAAATATATGGAAGGCAGATTTTAACATGATTAAGAACGAATGGATGTCGGCGAATTGAGACTGTTTGCTCAAACGGGATCTAGAGGACGACTGCAGATCATGTATGACGATTCCACTCGATCTGACTCAGTACTGTTGTCCAGTGTTACCCTTAACAGATAGACAAGGAAGAAGAAATAAAAATAGAAGATATTTGTGGAAATTGGGTAATTTGAACACATTGAGGAATTTCGTCGCCAACGGAATGCGGTCAAAAATGCATCCCTTTGGCAAGAAAGGACAATGAGTCAACAATTGTCCGGTCACCTAAACAAAAGCACTAGAGTTTAATTCATTATGTTAGCAGTTGACAGAAAAACAAGAACCATGTCGCAGTACTGAAGGACAATAATGGTGTAGAGGTTGTTGGAAATGGCAAGCAAGCCGAGCACTTGAGACATCTCTTTGTGTCAGTATTCGCTAGGCAAACGGAGTTTCAAATTCACAGTGCCAACAGGGGCTGTTGTGGCCGCCGGTCCAGTGCTAGAAGGGATTTAATCAAAGCTACTATTGCCTTGCCAGTTTACTTCTCTCGACCAAGCAGAGGACTAGCGCGTTGGGTGAGGATGTTAGGGTTGGCGTCATCTACACTAATTTCAATAAGGTGTTTGACAACGTCCCACATAAGTGTTTAATCAACAGACTATCTGAAATCCGAATAAAAGGACAGTGATGACATGGATCGCAAATGAAGTACACACTTGCTGAGAAACTACTGCAGATACGATAAAGATTGTGTCGGTGGCGGCAGTTTGCGCCTGGCTCACATATACCGATGACGATGTCCACCGTGTGCTTCACAACAAAGTGGAGCGGGGGGGCGACTCGTGGGTGAATTTGTTTATAGTGAACGCGGACTTGCACAGCATCTACCGCACCCTCTCTTCCTCCTCCGCCTGGACCCGGTATCAAGACAGAGTCAAGAAGACCGGAGGCGGGGAGGGCGCAGGTGGATGGCATGGTCAAACCCGCAGCTTGACGCTCTACTCCTCACCCGCGGTCCACACAGAAAGTGGACCAGGATTTTAACTAACAACAAAAGAAGTGTCTGGCGCGGCCGAAGCCCCCACACTTGGCTCAGATGCCACGGAGTGGGTGTGCCATAAAGGCCACATTAAGAAGGGGACATTGTAGGCTCACTCGTAGATCAGCGTTCGGCCGCTCCACGCAAATATATAAAACTGGGCCGACTGCGAGGTCCAAGTTGTCCCGTCAGTTGGCAGCCTCCCAAGTTACGGCTTTTAGCGCATCGTGATATTTTCAGGCGCGTCAGATTGTTTATAGTGAGGAGAATACGCTGAGCTGTCGACCTCACTCTCCCTTCCAATTCCCAAGTCCCAGTCATTGTCCGCGCCGGTCAGGTGACTGGTGAGGGGAATGGGCGTGGTGGCTGGCATATCTAGTGACCTTTTCTGGCCGCGCCACATTTATGACCTGTCCCTCCAAACATAAGCACCAGAAATTCACACAACGGGGATTTAGCGTCGTACATCTCACATGCGTGAGAGTGCCGTAGATCACTTTAAGAAGGAGTCGTTTCAGCCTGGCTCTTAGCCCCCCAGTCCGCCACTCCACACATGCGCACAACAATGGGCAAGCTGCGTAGACTAGGCTGAGCGTCAGTTATCAGCCTTCAAATTCACAGGGCTTGACGCACAGTGATTGAAATTTTGCAACAAATGCCGACAGTTACCGTTTACGGCCTATATAGCTCATTTGCTATCTTCCGGTGATATTTATTTCACGTACCAATATTTATTCACGGTTAACGGAAGGATTTGTGCTGAACATTATGGGAAACATTTAAAATAAAGCGATTTTTTCTCTCCCTCTTTCACTCTGTGTGGGTGTGTCGAGTCAAGCCTTGAATTGAAAGAAGCTCTGCCTAGCGGCCACACCTCGGTAACCATTTCGATCTAAGGACTAAACCAGGCGAAGGCATCCGTGTGTGTATCTCCGCAGACGGCAAATCGGTTCCGCTAGCTGGATAGATCACCCCCTCGGTATTTCCGAGACGAGCTCCATTTGGAAGATCGCAAGAGGACACATGGTAAGTGAACCGCCACGTAAGCGGACATTGTTCTGCCGTCTTTGCAATACTTTATCTTGCCAGCTTGCTTTCTGTCAGCTTGTTCGTTTCCGTCCTTATTGTAAACTAAATGCCGTTGGGGTCTCGTAGCTCAGGTGGTTAGAGCTTTGACTGTACTATAGCTTTCCCCTTACTGTCGTGGTTTCCAATCCCACTGAGGCGCCGAGTTTTTCACAGTTGGGTCAGTATGAAATGGCGTTCTGTTGAATTTGTCTGCTCACCTTTTATATTTCAGCAACCAGTTTTGAGAGGGACGGTAAAGCCCTGCTTTCCGTTTCTCTACCATTCCCCCTCCGCCCTACAAGTTCTACGCGATGTCGTAGGCAGGCCCAGGCCAACTTGGGTCGCTCTCCCACTAAACAAAAGTCGTAGCCCATAGTGGAGTTCCGCAGCAGTCTGGGACAACTGAGCAGTCATATTTAAGGAGAGCACTGCTCACCCCTGCGAGGGGGAAGAGGCTAGAAAATGTGCTCTAAACAAGTGCTAAGAAGCCACGCTGACCGAGACTGCAGACGAAAAACTCACGATCGAAACAACCAAATCAAAAACAACACTCCCTCCCCCCGTCGCCCCACTCGCCAGACTGGTAGAGTAAATCCGTTCACTCTGGCAGCCCGGAATTTTCGTCCCCCTTTAGATAACCCGTGGAGCAGCCGACCGGGACGGAGGACGGCACCAATGGCTCGGGAACTGGCGCACTACAAGATCGACAGCGCTGCACTCAGTAGGACCGGGTTCTACGAGCAAGGCTAACTGGGGGAGGTGGGTACCGGCTACACATTCGTCTGGAGTGGTCTTCCCATGGCAGAGCGACGGGACGCGGGCGTCGCCTTTGCCATCCGGAACGACGCCGTGGGACGACTGCCCTGTCTGCCGCAGGGCATCAACGATCGCTTGATGAGCCTCTGCCTGCCTCTCCAGGAAGGTCAATTCGCCGCCATTGTGAGCGTCTATGCTCCCCGGATGACCAGCCCCGATGCTGCAAGAAACGAACTGGTTAGAGGACGTCTTGATCGGCCGATCGCAGCCTGTGTGCACTGGCAATGCGATATCGATGCCAGTACCAGTTGTTAGGGCCCTGTGCTCGGGTCACTACTGCTTTAAATTTATGTCAATGGCTGTATGAACGAAGTGGCCTGCAAAGGAGTCATGTTTGCTGATGACATCAAGATTCGGCGGGCGATCAATGCAATAATGGTGAACGGACCCTGAAAGGGGGACCTAACTGCCCATGTGAATGGTCCAATAAATGACTAATGAAGTTTAATCTTGAGAAGTGTGTCGCACCGCGACTCAAACGTAAAACGAAAGAGCAAATGAGGGGAATAATCAGTTCTTTCTTGATGAAAAGTTTCTTTTAAATGAAACCCAACAAAAAGACCTGAGATCAATATTCCGTCATATCTAAAGCCCTCTTCTCAGGGCGACCAAAAGGGCAGCTAGTATCCTCTTCGCCATTAAAAGTACTTTCTGAGATAAAGAAAAGGAAATATTTGGAGAAGCATACGGTACGTTTGTTCGTTCACAACTGGAATGTGGAATCCAAACGTGATGTCCCCGGCTTAAAAAGGGTTTGTTATTTTGTTAGAAAGGATTCCAAGAAGGCGTCCAAAATCGTGGAGGGCCCCAGGGTGTTGTCTAACCAATGCGGATTTGATGAACTTAACCCGCTTCCTTTTGAGTGCTAGCAGACCTGAGAAGACCTTATACGGACCTAACGGATAGTGAGCGATAAGGACTCTACCCTGCGCTTCGATTACTTCTCCGCCTCGGCCGCAACAATAAACCCTCGTTGGCAACTTTGAAAGAGCCCGGTCCCACCTGAATGCTCGTAGGTACTTGTTTCGCAGCGAGTTGCCGATATCTGGAACAGAATTCTCGAGTGCGGGATAATGGCGGATACAACAGAGACATTCAAACATAGACTTGATGCATTTTTGCTTGAAAAATACCGTCTAAGTGACAGGTAAGCTCTCTTGAACCCAAGCAGTCGTTTGCATGCATCTACCGCTAATTAGGATGACTCCTAATCCATATTCTAACTTACGCCCTACAACTGAGGGTTGCAGACCCACACCTTTTAAATAAGACTTTGTAGGATGTATTTGTTGCTGAAAATATTTTAACAACATCTTTATTTGAGCCTGAACTTGGTGCGTACAGTTTTCATTAGGGTCTTAAAACGCATTGTCCATTACCCGTAAGCGTGCTGAACTATATGTCGGAATCTGCTGAAGAGGCAACGAGCAGCACTTAAGTAAAAATAGTCAAAGGAACACTGGAGGTCCCAAAACGTTCTATGGTGATTTAAGTGGGGGAAAACATAACCGGGGCTGCAGTCCTTGTCTAAGGAATTGCCAAGCACATACGTCGTCTGATAACTCCCACAAGTTGAACCTCTTATCCGATGTCTTCATTTCCGTGTATCCCAAGTAGTTGGTAACTTACGAGGGATTATACATCTTAACTACTACATCTAACGATACAGTTAACATGGTAGACTTCATAGCAAGCATGATAAGGAAAACTTCATGACAGTTATAATCCACCAAATCGTCTGGCCCAAACAGCATATCCGCAAATGTCCTGAATGAACGCAAATTCTACTGGCCTCTCTGCTCTCCAAGAGTCCCTAAACTTTTATGGAGGCTAGGGTTCTGCCTACTGGCTGGAAGCATGCCAGCATAACCTCCACAAAAACGGATGAAAGAACCTCAAAAAATAGATGTAGACTAACAAGCTTCACAAACATCTGTTGCATACTGATGGAGAAGAGATGAAAAATGCGGTTGTGGTTCGGTATACGTTAGACTAATAGGCAGTAAATTGAAGATCCCAGTGAGAACGGTGCAAACAACATTCAGATTTAAATAAACATGTTGTTGAAATGGTGTCTGCAACAAATGCACTCTACAAAGTATTATGTCAAAAGTATGGGGGCGCAGCCTCTAGTTGTGGAGGAGAATGTCAAATATGCATTAGTAGTCTTTCGAATAGCCGATAGATGCGTGCAATGGACCGGTTCGGTGCAACAGAACTTTGTTGTTCATATGGACGGTACTTTTAAAGTGCACATAATAATAGTATATTATGCATTTTACAGGCGTTGTCTAAGAAAGATAAAGCGCGGATCGGGCTAGCAGTAAAAAAAAAACTCACGAGTAAATAAAGGCAGGTGGTGTTGTTTTGGAAAGTTTGGACGGTTTAGAAGAAGGACCTGCCGCCCAAGAAATGACGTCGGCCTAGAAGGGAATGGTTGACAGTTTACCGGATGTTTTCGGTCTCTATTCCTTTTCAAAAAATTTCGACTGAGCCAAACAGAGCACATGGAAAAACATTTGTCCACTGTCGTCTAGGGAAACTGTTCGTAGTGTTGCGGGATGAGGCCAGGCAGGGGGGGACGTCAGAGACCACGAATCCCATGACTATAGAAGATTAGTTCGGTGGATTCAGCGTCCAAAAACTATGAGTTTACCTGAATGCAAAACACTACTAATAGTTCTTTTAAACAAAGAACAAGTGTGAGGATTTTGTCATTCCTGCATACTTCGTCCAAGATTGCAATTATGTCCTTGGAAAAGAACTGACAAGATTTAACGGTACGTACCAGAGGAAGAAATAAAAGACCTCTCGATGCCTACCACGTCGGTGATGGTCGGGGCGTGCACAAAGCGCCGTCTCTAACAAAATTTCTTGAAAGGATTATTTTCAATCAAATTCTTGACTTCTGTCAAACTAATCGGCTTTTGAGCTCTAGACAGCATGGATTTTTACCTGAACGATCCTGCGAAACATGTCACTTGGCTTTTCTTAATCTAATCCCTTCTCTTCGTAATGAGCGGCAGTCAGTGGTAGTTATTTACTTCGATCTTAGCAAAGCCTTTGACAAGGTGCCCCATAGACGTCTTTTAGTAAAATTGGAAGCTCTCGGCATCCGGCCGCCTCTACTCGACTTCATCAGGTCCTATCTGCCCAACCGATATCAGAAAGTCATGGTCGGTAATAGCTACTCGACACCCCACTCGATCACGAGTAGCGTACTTCAAGGCACGGTCCTGGGTCCGCTACTCTTCCTTCTGTACATCAATGGTATTTCGACTGAACTCGGAAATTTGCAAACTTTTACTGATGCCGATGACCTCAAGTGTGTTTACTCATACTCTAAGGACACCGCAAACGTTTGTGTTGAAAAAATTAATGCCGATTTACTACGCTTAAGCAGATGGGGTTCGACATGGCAGATGGAGTTTTCATCATCCAAGTGTAGTTTCATGTCTTTTGGTCCTACCAAACTTCCTGGTCCCATAATTTTTCAGAATAACCCACTCTCAGAATGCCTTACCATAAAGGACCTAGGTCTAAGTTATACAAATAAGCTTGCTTTATCACCTCATGCAGATAGAATCTCTGCCAAAGCCGCGCAGATATGTGGATTCATATCGCATAATTTTTTCCTCTCGGAAATGAAGCTAAGACTTTATCAAATGTTTGTTCTTCCGGTCCTCGAATACTGCTGTCCTTTCTTCGGTTTAATGAACGCCTGCGACCGTAATAAAATCGAAAATGTTCAGAGGGTTTTCACCCGGAAACTGTTCTCTGAAGCTTCGTCCAGTATTTCTTATACTCAGAGATGTCAGCTGGCGAACATTAAGTTTTTGTGGGTTAGAAGACTCGAAGCTGGCCTTTGCTTCTTTTTTCGCATCAACTCTAGCTCCAGTCTTCCGCTCATTGACACTCTCACTCCGAGAGATCGATCTTATGCCACGCGCAACTCCTGCATGGTGATTCCGTCGCGTCTTTGTACTACATCTAAGCGCTCCCTCTTCTTTATTTCTAACGATGCCTTCCTTTGGAATAATCTTCCGCCTGAAATTAGATTATCGCCTAAGTTACTGGTATTCAAGTCGAAATTATGCAAACATCTTACACCGGAAAGCATAAAGGCACTGCTAGCGGTCTCATTCCCGAACACTCAGATTCTTGACATCGAGAGAGGTCTTCCTGGGATTTAGTGGTAGATTAAGTACTAACTCTTAATTATATCATTAGAAGCCCCTGTTTTGAATTGGTTTCTAAATCCACTGCTATCACTTCTCCCCCATAGCGACAATTTTCGCGGTTTTTGATGTCATCTCCCGCATTCCGACCTCATGCGGTCTGTTGATGCTCACGGCGGAACCCTCAGTATTCACTGTCTACTAGTAGTTCGGTCGTACCTCCCGTCCCCACTGGTCGGCTGAGGTCGAAATGTGCTGTGGCCGATCGCATCTCGGTTCCTCTCGTCTGGCCTCTTTGACGCGGCGTATCAATCCGGCCCAGACGATCTCAATTTTGAATCTCGTATACAATGCCATATGCAAGCCAGTGCTGTCTGACTCACATTCGTACCTCTCAAGGCTGAGATTTATTGATACCCTGACGATGACCGACAACATTTCGTTATATACCGCCACCTACAGCCCAGTCCTGCTCGCTTTTTTCTGGCATTATTTTTGTTGGGGTTTTTTTTCTCCTTTAAAATTAATCCAATCATTTTTAACTTTTTGTAAGGAGTTTTTTTTCACCCCTCAATCATCATGTTTCTCAATGGACTTCTAATTCAGAAACTATGAGTTGAATTTTGTGAATATTCGGCCTACCGCGTCTAAAACTCGCATGTAAATTTATTTTAACTTGCTTTGATGGGACGATGACGGGTCTTTAATAAAACATTATCTAAAATTATCTATGTTTTAAAATATTAAGCGGATTAGAAGTACGACTGTTTAAAAACTTGAATCATAAATAGTCCCATTTTGCTCTAAGAAACCACAATAGATCAAGGCCCGTAAGTTGGCAACGTTTTTTGTACGACAAATTTTGGTGTTCCATAGTTAAAACTCCTTCGATAAAAAGTGTCGGAGGCATTCTAATTTTCTTCCGTCCAGCAGCGCGCAAGAGGCTAAACAAAAAAGATCAGTATTCCAGGCCAGTCCTAACGTGCATCTTATAAAAGCGCATTCTAATATCGTCTGTCTTAAAATTTTGGAGGATAAACCCGGTCGTTCTGCGTGCCTTAGAGACTGTCAGGGTGGAGGCTCCCAAAGATTAAGACTCCTGGGGTATAACAGACCCAGATCCTTAATGAATTCGGGCGCATTTATGTCGTGACCGTCAACATTTAGTTGGAGTTCGCAGTCATCGCCGACTACCATAACTGAGCATTTGTGCCAAGAAAGAGAAAGGTTTCACGTGCAGCACCACTGGGCAAAGGCCTGTTGGTCACATTTGAGGAGTTCGAGCACGATGTCGCAATCTACCGGCTTATATCAGCAACAAACGTTCATGTGATAGGTATGCCTTCTCGAGGCCGCCTTCTCCTTTATGTGCTGACGGACTCCAATCGACTTTGATAAGGAAACCTGTACCGGAGTCGAAGAATGCATACCGTCTATCAAAGCCGCCAATGCAAGCTTTTTGCGTGTCTTATACGTATTTAATCTAAGGAATAATTTTGAAGACCTCATTTTTTGTCTGCTCGTGTACGGCTGAAATCAAATTTGGCTAAAGTGCAGCAAACTTAGAAAAAGATATATAAACCGCCTCATTATCAACTAGAATCGTTCAGAATAGTGTTTGGGGACGTTGGTTGCCAGAAAAAAGCGCAGGATCCACAAACCAGAAGGTATTCTTTCGAATTTTCTTGAATTTTTACTAACTTTGGCTGAGGAATGATATACAAGAAACACAAGTGTTTGGCAGTCGTATAGTAAAGGCATAGTTTTGCGCAGGAACGTTATCAGAGAGACGCGCCACAGCAGTTAAGAATGATGAACCAAGTGAGCCTGCGGATAATTCACTTTAAACAAACACGTTACTGAGGTGTTAACAGTCGTGCACGCATCCTGCAAAGTATTACTTTAAAATGTAGGACTCAAACTCGAGAACACTCAGCTTTAGGTGATAACTGTAAATGAAATAAAAATCACTCGTATTAGCGGTAGATGCATGCAAGGCGTTGGTTTGGTGTAACAAAGCTGTTATGTTCAGATAAGCGACATTTTTTAAGCAAATATGCATCTAGTCTTTGTCTAAATGTTTCATTGGAATCAGCCATTATCACGTCCTCGAAGCCTATCCCAGGCACCGTCGACTCACTGTAAAAAGAGTACCTGCGAACGTCCTGGCGGCATCAGGATCCTCCAAGTTTATTATTGTGGCCAGGGTGAACAAATCATCGAGGTTAAGGGCACAGTCACGGTTCCTCAAAATCCGACACTTCTGTGTGAGATCTCCTCGGATCTGCCTGTACTCAAGGGGACACCAGTCAAACTCATCAAGTCTGCAGTTGTAAGGTAAAGTCTTGAGGCCTTTCACAATTTTGATCGCTCTCATCCTAACTCTTTCCAACAACTTAGAGTCCTTTTTTCAGCCACAGGCTCCACGCTTGGATTCCATATCCTAGATGCGAGCGAATGAATACTCCATATAATCTCTTAGATAAATCCTTGTCTCTTTTTATGAAAGTTCGTTTACTGGCCAAGAAAACACCTGTTTCTTTTTTGGCCGCACTACCGCATTGAGAGGAGTGCTTAAGAGACGACAAAATGTTGCTCTCAAGATATTCTGTTTGGTCACATTTGAAAGGCACCTTCCACCAAGCAGGTTATGGTGATATTTTCCATTGACTCATTCATTCGTTTTGGGTCGCAGCGCGGCGCACTTCTCAAGATTAAGCTTTAGCAGCCATTTGTCGAACCATTTGCATAGGCGGTTTAGTCCTTCTTGCAGGGCCCGTTCATCATTTTCCCCGTTGATCGCTCGCCATAACTTGATGTCAACAACAAACATGACTACATTGCAGTCCAGTCCATTCATTCGGTCGTTGACATAGATTAAAAACAGTAATGGTCCAAGCACAGAGCCCTGGGACACTCCACCTACAACCGGCGCTGGCGTTGACTTCGCACTACCAACACACACAGACTGTGATCGGTCAGTCAGAAGGTCCTTTGCCTTGCTTAATAGGTTCAGTTTAGTTCAATTTATTGAGGGAAGTGGGCTTAAGCCTTTGAATACCCTAGTTGCAACTTAAAAACGTGTAGTACAGAGAAAAATGTTCTGGGATGAAAAAGTAGAAACAAGCCCATAATGAGAATAAAAAGTGGGGGTAATTCACAGGGAATGAGCTCGATCTCTCATCGCTCTTGCTGATTTCGGAATACGAATAGGTTGAGGTTCTTTTTAAAGCTTTGAATAGATGGTGACATCACAACATCTTCAGGAAGGGCATTCCATGACCTGACCACTCGAACGGAGAGTGAGACCTTCCACACGTCCAGCCTTGCCTGCTGAGTGCGCAGTTTAAACCAGTGACCTCGAAGTTTGGTTGTGGTAGCAAATTCAAAAAAGTCCTTGAAGGCCAGGCTGCAATCCAACCCCCTACATTGCGGAATGTTTGCAAGAGATCGCCACGAAATTGCCTGTATTTCAAAGGGAAGAGGTTCAGATTTTGTAGGCGGGTTGCATAAGAAGAGGAGCTTTGACCCCTAACCGTCATCGAGGCAATTTTGATTCTCAACCGCCCACGGTCTCCAGGCTTGTATGTCGTACTCCAAATGTGTCCGGACGAATGTTCTGAATGTCTTTGAGAAAAAATCTTTGTCAAAGTCCATAAACGCACGCTTGATGACTGACGGTACGGACATTGCGTTTTTTGCCACTCTCGAACAATGGGTGGATGGTTTTATGGAACTGGTCGTCAGCACACCGAGGTCCTTTTGGGCTTCGACCTCCTGTAGGGCTGCACCGCTTAGTAAGTAGTCTCTTGTGCTAGCGGATCTGGCTGTGTTGCCTAGGCGAAGTATGCTGCATTTGCCAACGATAAACTGCAAAAGTCAACGGTTTGACCACTCTTCCAACAGTGTCGAACGGCTACTGCAATTCAATGAAAGCTATGTGGACCGCGTGCCTGTCTTCGAGACCACGAGTCCAGCTCTGGAGAGATTGCCTTGAGTTTGTCGTGCAGGAGCTTCCTTTTCGGAACCAAATTTGGAGTTTTGATAGCAGGCCGGGAACTTATAGGAAATGCATCAGTTCACTCGTTATGATCCTTTCCATTACTTTGCAGAGAATACATGTCAAAATTATGGGCCTGTAATTGGTCGTTGATGCTCAACTATCTCCTTTGTCTAGCGGAGTAATATGCGCCAGCTTCCAATCGGTAGAAAGCATTCCAGTGTCAAATGACGTTAGAAAGAGCATCGCAAAAGTCACAGAAATCTCCGTGGCAAGTTCCTTGCGAAGCTTGGGTGGAATCTCGTCTGGTCCTGACGACTTCGATTCGTTCAGTGCACTCTGAGAAGAGTATGTCACTTATGCTTGGGGTAAACAATTCTTCTGTGGATTGAGGAAGGAACCTTGCCCCCTTTTTGTAGAATGCTTGGAAAAACTGTGAAAACTACGCAGAGTTACCCTTGTTATCAGCAATCTCAACGCCATCAGTAGTCCTTATTAAGGGGATTTATCTGTTACTCGTACTTCGTCGGAGGTGGCATTAGCGTAATGTTGTGTTCTACGTTGCCCTTTGTAGCACATTTTTCCCGAATTACCGCCGCGTTTTTATAATCATGTTTGTCAGTTTGTTCCTCTGTGTCTTGTAGGTGTTAAAAAATATTCGACTTGACTAGTGACGCGGTATTCTCTCCACAGATTGTGCTTCATGATGACTTCCCTCTTAAAGCATTTTATGCTGCTGCCGACTTAACCATAAAGTATCAATTGACTGCGGGTGACTTTAACCTCCCCGAAGTCCGCTAATCTCCGCCTTCAGGCCCCAGAAGGCTCGAAGACTTTCTTGAGGCTACGAATGTCGGGATGTGGACTCAGGTTGTCGATTTTCCCACTAAGGATCAAGCATAATTGACATAATTTCCTGTATAGGCTGTATGCCATCGGCAGTGTCATCCCTAGGCACTCTCGGGAGCTCAGACTATGACATAGTTATTTCAACGTTGTAATTCGAGGCGGACAAAACTTCGTCCCCAAGGTATAACTTTTCCGCAATTTCCGATCAACTCGCTTGATCGAATTGTTAACACACCTTAATTTCTACCATAGGACTGATTTCTTCGTTAGTTCGGACGTAAATGTTTGCACCGCGAAACTGTACGAAATGTTGGATCCGCTTATTTCTCGTTTTGTTCCCCGTAAGATAACTAATAATGCTGGGGATGAGGTTTTCCTACCCTTACCCTTTCTTCTCAGATTGCGCAGACTTTATCGTCGATTCCATCTTCAGAACGAAGTTTCTGTCCTGCCCATGATTCGGGATATTTTTGATCGAGCTAAGAGATTGTCTGAAGAAAAACAGCTAGCCGAAGAGGTCCAGTTTACCCAAAACCATTCGTTAAATGTCTCGAAACTTTTCTCTACAAAGATACGAACTCCCAGAAAGACGCAGCATCCCATCCTCCGAGACGTTCTCGGAAATCCCATAGTTGATGCCCAGTTAACCGCTGATAGCTTCAATGATTTCCTGTCCAAAACGTTCATTGACGACTCGACCACTCCGCTTCCGACCATCCAGCCATTGACCGAGGCAGTCCTAGGAACTATAACTTTCACTCTGTGGGAGGTGACTGTTGCAATTCGGCGTTTTCATCAATCTTATAGTCCGGGCCCTGATGGTGTCCCAGTAAGCATTTTAAAAGCTGATGCAAACACGATCTTCCCATCCCTCTTATGCAAGATATTTAATCTTGCTCTTGAAACTGAAACCTATCCTACCTTCTGAAAGGAATCACACATTCTGCCCATTCCTAAGCACGGCAAATCTACATCATTTGATGACTTTCGGCCAATAAACACCCTCTCCGCAGTTCCGAAGATCTTGGAGACATTGATCAAGGATAAGATGATATGTCAATTCACAGTGAATAACCTGCTCAGTGCTGCTCAGCATGGATTACTCAAAGCTCGGTCTTCTGACACCTGTCAACTCCCTTTCTTTGACTATGTTCTCCAATCAAAGGACAATGGCTTTACACTCTTCACAGTATATTTCGATTTCACTAAGGCTTTTGATCGTGTTGACCATGGTCTTCTCCTCTTGAAACTGTCCTCTTTCGGAATAGGTGGCAAAATTTTGAATTTTATATTCTTTTACCTGGGCACTCGTACACAACGAGTTAAGATTTCCAATACTATCTCCATCCCCACACGTGTGAGGAGTGGAGTCATTCAGGGTAGTGTACTCGGCCCGCTTTTATTTTGCCTTTTCGTTAATGACGTACCCGATTTATTTCAGAATGGTAAGCCTTTCATGTACGCCGATGATCTTAAAGTTGCATATCGATATAAGCCGGCAGATCGTGACATCGTGCTTGAGCTCATAAAGAGCGATCTACAGGCTTTCGTCCAGTGGTGCCGCACATGGCGCCTTTCTCTTTCCTGGCATTTATTCTCAGTCATGGTGGTTGGCGACGAGCACCAACCTCAACTAAATATTGAAGGTCACGCCATAAATGTGCCAGGGGTTATAAAGGATTTGGGCGTATCATACTCCCAGAGTCTCAATCTCTCGGAGCACTGTGCCTTGACAGTCTCCAAAGCACGCAGAACGGCCGGGTTTATCCTCCGAAACTTTAAAACTAGGGACATCAGAATGCGCCTTTACAACATGTACGTTAGACCTGGTCTGGAATACTGTTCGTTTTTATTTAGCCTCATGCGTGCTACTGAGCGGAAGAAAATAGAATCCGTTCAACACTTTTTTACCAAGAGAATTTTAACCCCGGAACATTGACATTTGTCTTACCAAGAACGTTGCCGGCTTACGGGCCTTGATCCTTTATGGTTCCGTAGATTACAAAAGGGACTATTTTTGCTATTTAAACTCTTATATAATCACACATTTAACCCACTCACTTCTTTAAGACATCATATCCACCCACGACGTAACAGTCACCGTGAGGTCTTCTTATTTCTGCCTCTGGCACGTACTGTTAAATATCGTCGTTTCTATTCTGTAAATACAATTGCTATTTGGAATAAAATACTCATGAGTGCGAAATTTCTGCAAAATTATCCTTTATTTAAGATAACTATTACTCGATTTTTGCATTCAGAAAAGCTTCCTCAAATGTTGGGTTCTGAATCCACTGAACGACTGTACCCTATCGATGGCGTTTTTTGTCTCTGAAGTCTATGGCCTGTCTCACCATGGGAAATTTCTTTGGCTAACAGCGACAGCTGTTGCTCAAAGCCTCTATTTTGACTATCCCCAACTTCATAAAAGGAATTGACGTCTGATGATCTCCGATGCCGTGCAACCCCTCCCCTCTTGACGGTCGAGAGTTTGTGAAAATTTCTCACAAATGTTGGATGCTCAATCCACTGATCGACGATGGTGTTTGTGGTCTCTGACCACTATGACCGGTCTCACCAGGGACAATTTATTTGGCCAGCAGCGAGAGCTGTTCTTCGGCGCTTCTAGTTGGACTAACCCTAATTTCATGAAAGAAATTGGTGACTGATAATATCCGATACCGTGCAGCCCCTCCCTTCTGGACGGTCAAAAGTTTGTCGTCAGCAGGTTTTTTCTCCTAAACCCTCGAAACCATAAAACTACCATCGACTTTATTGTTATTCCTTTTCTACAGGAGTTTTTTTTTCACTGCTGGCCGGATTTGTGTTAAACGCTTCCCCCAAAATGCCTGTAAACTGGCATTAAATTAAAAAAATAATTTAAAAAATGAAATTAAAATTATTCGCGGATTGCCAGATTTCGGTTACTGCTTAAACATCGGGAGACAGTTCATCCTAGCAAACTTTTAACTCGTCTAGTTTCGATACGAGGCTTTAGGCATTTTTGTACAAGCACCTCAATTTTGCACCAGCCGAATTTCCACCTGCATTTGTCACTGTTTTAAACGTTGCTGCGTTAGCTCGGACGCCATTTTCTCTGGATTCTTCAGCTACTTGATGGGTTCCGTTAATGTCCGTTGTTTCAGTCAGAACGCTGGACGTTAAGGTCTTACTTGTATTGTCGCCTCGAGCGGCTGGTTCCACGAAGGTGTCTGTGTTAGCTGAATAGCCGCCGTCGTTCTTAGTATTACTGGCTGGTTCCAATGAAACAACATATTTTCCGAACTATTTTCTCCTTGAAGATAGCCAGATTGTGTCTGCCACCCTTCAGTCTCGATTTCAACTCCAAGACGAGTTCTCGGCGTTTCAGCCGTTCCGCTGGTGAGTAGGCCGGTCGAAAAAAAGCCTTTTTGTCTGTTTCTGAGGTCGTTTTGTGGAGAGGATCAACTTGGTTTGCACATTTTTCTCCAGCACGATTTTGAGAGGACCAGGTGGTAGTGCTGCTCTTCTGTCTTCACTCCATTTTTCTATCCGGATTGCTTTTAGGACTTTTAGATAGATAATTTAGATGGATAATTTTTTATTAAAGACCCGTCAGGATCCCATCAAAACCTGTAGTAACTGCCTGTAGTAATTGGTTTAGTAGGCCATGATAATAAGCAAGAACCTCCGAGATGCGGTCTTCAAGCCTGACTTCATTCGATTCAGACAATCCCTGAATAACCAGACACTTGGCCGTCACGGTCCTCCTTATTTTGTCTTTCTGGTGAATTCTCGGCATGTGGGCGCGGACGATTTACGGAGTCGTCTAATGGATGCACACTTTTGCTGTCAACCGTCTGTGTCGAGCAGCCCACCTTGGCTGGTTGTCAATTCCGACGAATGCTAGAGAATAGGTTTATTATAGCACCCCTTGGGCACTGTCAGTCTCCTTTGAACTCAGGAAAAAAGCCTTAAACAAACTCATCCATTTCGACTGCACTTTGACTTCATTTGTTTTAGATGTCTGTTTAGTCAATAGAGCGCGAATTAAGAGTTTTTTCACTTAAAAAACCTGAGTTCCAAGGTGAAATCATCTCAAAAGTTTTGAAAAAAGGACGACATGTTCAATATAAAAATTGAAGTGTGCAGGTTGGCAATTTTTATGGCATGGAAGTTGAAGAGCTTTGATATCGGCCTGACCTTGAAATCATTTTCGAGTTGAATAAATTTCGGTGTCTCCTAGTTGCCGTTTGTCAGTCTATCTGGCCAGATGCTAAGGGGTGGTCGCGCATTTCGTTCGTGTTTTTCAGGAAGCTTGCTATACTTGTCAGGACTAAGAGTTGGAAAAGCCGAATGTATATCAGGACTAAGAAACATCCAGTGCTAAGTCACAAGCAAATCTGTCAAAATAGTGTTGAATCATGTATGACATTGTTCTTGTGAACGTGACATTGTAGGACTAGTGGCCGACTGTTTACTGTGATCTAATATAGTTTTCTTTATATTTTTTAGGTGTATATATGTTCAATATGGCCATAATATAGACTCACGCACAACTAATATGCAGGGGTTTATCGAAAGGGATGTTATTATAAGCTCCATAGGGGATATATATTGTCAAGTGACATAGCTGATGGAAACGAGAAACGGGGGGAAGAAAGAATATCGCTATCCGTTCCATGTTTATTAATGATACTGTCTTCCATAAATGTGATTGTCTTAGTGTAATTTTCTGGTATTATTCATGTCATCACCAGAGCCCATTTAGACCAAGTTCTTTATCAAAGAATTGACTTGAAAAATGTCCTGTCCTATTCAAAATAAATGTGTATGGTTTTTTGAAAAGAATTTCTTAGTTTTTATTTTAAACTCGACTAGAATTCGACTTTTCCAGATATAACTTGGAAAAGCACTCTTGATAGTCGCATATCTTATGGAGTGGAAATTTGACCGTTGAGACTTTGTGAATTCGGGGATCCTTATAATATCTTCGTTAGTTCTGGTGTTTCTGGGGCCGTTTCGGTTTGGTAGTAAATTAATTTTGAGAATATCTTGGCCATGGGTGACCTTGAATACGAAGTTTAGACCATTTTGGAGTCTCCTGGTCCAGAGGGGTAGAAAACCGTATTTATGATATAGTTTTAAATGTGAACCCTGGATGCCATCAGTTCTGGACAAAGATCTAGCAAAACGTCTCTGAATGCCTTTTAGTTTCTTTCGGCCGTCTGAGGGCCCTATGCAAAAGAAAACTAAGCCATAATCTAGGAGAGATAAAACGTATCCTTATAGCCCTTACCCACGAGTTCCTGTCTTCGCATTCAAATACGTGCTCTGTAGGGCATTCGAGGTGGTTGCGAGAACAAGAGTGCAATAGTAGACTAGATGAACTAGTTATATCGTCCCTTGGAAAAAGAGAAATCCTGTCACTTGCATCAAGGGACTTAGGCGAGATAGTTTCCGCGCCAGGTGTTTTATGTGACATCGCTTAAGTATTCTCGCATGGAAATCGAGTCTCCCCTTATGGGCGGCTTCGTCTTCGCCGTCCTACTGCTACCGACATCCACGGTTGTAGTTACTGAGTTGCAACTGGTGTTTGGAGATGTCCCGGGCCGATATTTTTTCGCGCTTTTTTCGTTTCGTTCTTTTCTGTACTCTAACACTGGAAACATTCTGGTCACCGAGGTTTTGTTGCATGCGCGTCCTTACGTCAGCAATCTCCTTTTCGATTTGTTCTACTTTTATTAGGATATATGTGCATCCAATACAAGGCGCGTCCACGTACCTCACAGTTTTCGCAGTAATTACGCTTTTGTCATGTTTTGCTGGCCGTTGGCTGGAAGCGCAGTTTGAGCGAGCGCAGGTTCTGGATGCGATGGACATCTCACCAGACTTGTCTTTCAAAGAGATGCCGACGCTGACCATACTATTGCAGTTAGATTGCTTAGAGTACGTAAGTTTCGACAGGATAGAATAGGTTTAATTTCGCTCCCGAGGTTATAACGAATACGTCGGATTGTATGTGACGAAATGAGGCGAGTATTCAAAACTCAATGACCGAAAAAATACTTTATATCTAACTAATTGTATGAAATTTAATCAGAACCGACTAAACCCTTTTCAGATCTCGTAGGACTTGAATAACTTCAGCCCTTGGAGGATTTTGGGCGATGATATTTCTGGGCTGTAAATAACTGCGAGTTGGTTGTACAGTCAGTCGGACCGTGCTGATAAACAAAATGCACTTCATCCAGCTTCGTGACGAATTTGGACGCGTGCAAAAATATTCCTAAAATGCACTAAGCAATTTTGTTCTGATGGTTCCAGTAATAATGTCAGGGACGGTACATGTGAAGTAGTAAGCAAGTAGAAATAGTTCCCGTTGGAGCGCAGAATAATTGTGCTGTGCTCAGTCGGCCTTGGGCACTTGGGTAAACGTTTCCTCTTATCCCATTCTATTTAACCTTGTTAAATAACCGTTGTTGTGGAACACTGCAAAGGTTTTCTTGAAATCAATGTATGCGCTATTGACACTAATTCCGACGTCTAACGAACGGGACCACCGCTCTATTGAATAGAGCATATGTGTTAAGTAGGAGTGATTTCGTCGAAAGCAATGTTGGGAACTAGAGAAGAAATTATTTTCTTCAAGGGACTTCATAGTGGATCTTTCGGCTATTCTCTTCACAAATTTGCAACAAATGCACGTTGGGCTCACCAGTCGATGATTGTTAGCACTCGTTCTAGATTTACACCTGTGAACGGGGTATTTATTCGCCACTTTTCAGTCAGAGGGGAGCATGCCTCAGTAAAAGGACGACTTGAAGATATACAAAAGCGGTCTGGCGAGTCTTCAAGCCAGTTTTGTCAGAGCTTTTGTCGGTTTTTGGCCTTTCGGTGTACGTTTTTCTTTGTGTCCCGCGTTATCTAGTCTGAGCGACTAGTTTTCTTGACTCACTTTGTTGGGCAGTTTCAATTCATGACGTCCGTCCCAATTCCTTTGAAATTGTTCCCATCAACATAAGAATGTTGATGGGATAATCGATGGGCTACCGATAATCCACTTCTCGCGGCGGCAAAATCTCCTCGCCAGAAATCCAACTGAGACTCACTCGTATCCATTTGTTGTCTGCATAAACGTTATTCCCAAAACCGTATGACATGGCAACTCCTACCGAGCGGTGCTATGGAACTAAGTTCGCCGGGGCTAATTGGATCTTTTGTAAGAACTACGTCCAGAAAATTTGCTCTCTGGTCCTCCTGATCCTGGGTGAGAACGAGACATTCTGTACCAGAAAGAGGTTAGCTGTTGATTTCAAGGGCCTGGAATAAAAGCAATCCCACGAATCATTTACTAATAAATAGTTCCGGTCGACGATTGGTGCGTTTAAGTGTCCGGTTTTTAGTACCTCTTGGTTTTGTGACACCTCTCTAATTAATCCGAACGTCGCCTCGTCAACCCCAGGTGTTTGATTAGGCGGCTTGTATATTGTCAGGAAATTCAGATTAGGTGCACTGCGCATCCTTAGTTTTAACCACAGTGCTTCACAGTCACGAGACCGATCAGTTTTGTGTTCTGACGCGATGATTCCTCTCTTGACGTAGACCGCTATTCGCCCTCCTTTTTATGCAGTCTGTCCCGGCGAAAAAGTTGGTATTCATTGCTGTTTTAAGAAGACCCGCTGGCGGGCATACGTGTGCCTTTGCCAAATTCCTACCAGACTAATACATTTATATAGGAATGGCGAACAAACAAAAATGTGGAAAAAAGGTAAATCAGTAGCATTTCGTCTTTTCATATATGCAAGGCGTGGGAATAGAGGGAGAGCAATAAAGGACAGTGAATTAGCTGGCAATGAGAGCTATGGGATGGTGTGGGGCGAGGAAATGTGCAAACGGGTAATCGACATTTCGTCATGATAGGCGTGGAGCATGTGCCAGATTATTCAGTGTGCTTAAGACTGGCTTTCGTAACCTGATGGGAGTCGCCTGTGTTGTTGCTAGCAGACGCTGACCTGCGGACTTAGGGTAGTGCGCTGGGACCTTGTAAATCAATCAAACTTCTTTGTTTAGGTCCGCAGGTTGCTAGGATCAACAATTTGTGGGAGAATCGCCTTGATAAGCCCTTTAATGTCGCCATTTCTCAACCTTGGTTGGAGGTCTTTTGTATTCCTCTAGATAGGCGGCAAATCACCAAAATAACCTGCTCTACAGCAGCAAGCAAAGAAATAAGTAATAATTTTTATTAAAGACACGTCGGGGTCCTATCAAAACAAGTAAAAATAAATTTACATGCGAATTTTAGAGGAGGTAGGCAAAATCTGGACAGAATGAAATTAATAGTTTCTGTATTTGAAGTCCGTTAAGAAAAATGATAAGCGAGGGGTGAAAAAAACTCCACATGAGAATTTAAAAATGATTGGATTAATTTTACAGGAGAAAAAAAACCCTCGAAAAAAAAGAAACAGAAAAATGCGCGCAGGATTGGCCAGCATGTGGCGGTATAGAATGGATTATAATTGGACATCAACAGGGCCGAAATAACTTTCAGCTGTATATGGCATTGTATAACGGATTTCATGAAGGAACAGGTAGGTGTGTCGGTCAGTAGTGGCTTGTATGTGCCCTTGAATAAGGCAAATAAATGGCGAAATTGAAAACCAGTCTCGAGGCGATAGGAACCCAGATGCGGTCGGTTACATTCATCCGAGTCCATCCGAGGATGGGGCAAGGGAGATACGACCAGACTACTAGTATATGGCGAATACAGAAGTTTTCGACAAGAGCGTAGATGGGGCGCATTCTGTGAGGGCACGATGCATGAACTGAAAAATAGGAAAAATTAACATTTCTGGGGGGGGGGGGATCTTAGGAAGCGAGACTACTCACAAAGGAAGGAAATGTGAACAGATACGAAAATTTAATGGCGGCATACTAAATTCCCGGTGGCCCTTTCTCAGTGTCATAGTAAAAGTTGTCAGGGAAGGATGAGGAATATAGCAGTTCAATCGAGTCACTATTCAGATAACGGTGTAGCCTTCTCTTAAAGGTGTGTAGATTATCTGAAAATCTTATATTTATTAAATTTAATTTATTAAATGCCAGTTTACAGGCATTGCCAAGGGAAGCGATTAAACACAAATCCGACCAGCAGTGAAAAAAAAATCCTGAAGAGTAAAAATATAGTTTATGATGGTTTTAATGGTTTGAAAGGTTGAGGAGAAAAAAGAACTGCTGGCGGCATACATTCGACCGTCAAGAAGGGGGGGGGAAGGGGAGGGGGTTGAACGGTATCGAAGATCATCGGCCGTCAGTTCCTTTAATGAAGTTGGGGATAGTCAAAGTAGAGGCGTTGAAGAGCAGCGGGTGAGGCCGGCCATAGTGTTCAGAGAAAAAAAACGCCATCGATAGGTTACAGTCGTTCAGTGGATTCAGAACCCAACATTTGAGGAAGCTTTTCTGAATGCAAAAATCGAGTAATAGTTATCTTAAATAAAGGATAATTTTGCAGAAATTTCGCACTCATGAGTATTTTATTCCAAATAGCAATTGTA
>CACRXP010000812.1:219807-253030 GCA_902702965.1 Spirometra erinaceieuropaei
ACGTCCGAACTAACGAAGAAATCAGTCCTATGGTAGAAATTAAGGTGTGTTAACAATTCGATCAAGCGAGTTGATCGGAAATTGCGGAAAAGTTATACCTTGGGGACGAAGTTTTGTCCGCCTCGAATTACAACGTTGAAACAACTATTGGAAATTTATCCCAGAGGAAAGTATATCTGGAAGCGAAAAAAATGGAGCGCTTGGAGATTGGGGACGCTGGATTTGGTATAATCACTGACGAATTGCGAAGATTGTATGGGCGACTACTATGGGTGAGTGCTGAAATCCGAGGAATACTTGAACTATGATTAATGCGGAAGAGGAGACAGAAGCTCGCTTCTAGTCTTAGGACCCATGAACATTTATGTTAATTAGCTGGCATCTATCTGAGTAGGAGATATTGGGATTTTCCGTATTTAAAGATTTTTTTTAGAAAAACGTCTTTGGACATTTTAAATTTTTTAAACGATTAGCTTCATTCATCAAACCAAAGAATGGGCAACAATACTCGAGAATGGGAATTACAAACATACGATAGGGCCTTAATTGAATTTCAGGAAGATGGAAATTTTAAGAAATGAAGCGACAAATCTGGGCAGCTTTGGCTGTAATTCTGTCAACGTGTGGCGAGAGATCAAGATTACTTGTGTAGTTTAAACCTAAATCCTTGACGATGGTACATTCAGTCGTAGGTGTGCCTTGAAAGACCACTGGTTGGGGTAGCCTATCAGGTCCAAAACACATATAGCGGCATTTAGACGAAGAGAATTCCATTAGCCATTTTGAGCTCCAAGCTGATAGAGCAAGCAAATCAGCATGGATTTGCTCCAGGCAATGAAGGCTCGTAGATTTTTTGAAAGAATATACACGTTTGAGATCATTGGCATAAATAAATGCTTGTGAATATTTGACTGTTGCCGAAATATAATTTATGTAAAGCAAGAACAAAAGAGGATCTAAAAACGGTACCTTGTAGGACACCACTTACAATAGGGCTTGCACTGGAAAGTGAAGATCCCACCAAAACCTTTTGTTTACGATTAGACAGGTATGACCTGAGAAAGTCTATTAGTGGACTGCGAATTCCCATAGCTTCCAATTTAACCAAGAGTCTTATATTTGGTACTTTATCAAAGGCTTTACTAAGATCAAAATAAATTACGACAACAGAGAGGTGATCATTACGAAGAGAGGTAAGTAGATTGAGAAACGTCAGGTGACATGTTTCACAAGAGCGATATGTTAAAAACCACGCTGGGAAGGGCTAATAACTTGATTGGCTATGCAAAATTCAGTAATTTTTATCACGACAATTTTTTCGAAGATTTTGGCGAGTGAGGGTGTTTTATGGACACCTCGATAGTTCTATACGTCAGAACGACAGCCAGACTTAAATACTGGAATAATAATAGAAGTATCCAATAGTCAGGGAAGAAGCCATTTACGAGAAACACTGAAAAGATTTTGCTAAGTAGAGGAGGAAAACCTCTTAGGTGTTTTACAAAAGAGTTTGGGATACTGTCCGTACCTACTGAGTGCGACTTAGGAAGATGGCTTATGAGTTTTTAATGATATTTAGGAGAAAAATTAATGATTCCGAGAGAAGCATCAGACAACGGAGGAATTAAAGGGATTGGGTCAGTTTCAATGGTGAAATGTTTAGCAAAGAACGAATTTAAAATTTCTGTTTTGCCTGACTCCTCTGTAATGAAGGCATCACTTGCACTAAGCAAGGGCGGAATGACTTGGTGGGACTTAGCAGGGGATCTTTGACGGAAGATTTGAGCAACTGATTTAGAAGCATTCATGTCATTACTAGCTAAAGACTCTCTACGCCTATCTCGCGGGAGCCTCATTTTCGAAGATAGTTCAAATATTTCAACGGTTCTTAGATGAACTTATAATGAGCTCACATAAGGATCTTTAAACTGCTTCCGTAACTTTTTAAGTCTGTTTTTAAGAAAGTGTGGGATAGCGGTGGAATTGGCACTAGATTTGAACATCTTCCGAGAAATAAGGTGAAGAAGACCTTCTGTTACGCATTGTGATAAATTGTTAAAATAATTTAGATCATTATTTGAAAAAAATACTGTGCCAATCAAGAGTGCATGTAAAGTTATTTACTAATTCCTTGTTAACATTAGGAAAGTCGAAAATACTACGTTATACTGTTGGCTTTGCGGAAATGGCGACTGGAAGGCGGCAATGGATTAATGCATGATCACTTGCAAAAATGTCATGATAGAAATCCATAGATAAAGGGAAGGTGCCATTAGTAAAAATTAAGTCTAAAACACTATCGTTTCTGGTCAAAGAGTAAAATTAAATGGTGTTAAGCAGCTTCTGAAATTAAGGAGGAGAAGTATGTGTGTGCCAGCCAATTTCTGGCAAATTAAAATCACCTACGATTATGTTGACATCAAAAGAAGTTTCTGCAATTTCTTCAAAGAGTTCACAGAGTTGGCTTTCATTTCCGGAGGAACAAGGAGGATTATATACACATCCGACTAAGGTTTTCCTATTTTGCGAAAGGATTACCGAAGGAAAACATAAATTTCCAGAGAAGGAGGAAATGTTCAAGTCATAAGGCGATTGTGCAAGTGAGGCTCTTATGTAAATAAGGCATCCACCGCCGCGTCTTTCGGCACGCTCCTGGCGGTATAAACTGGGGTATCTACATTGAGTGCTGAGTCAGAAATTAGAGAGTGAGCCCAAGATTCAGAAATGCACAATAAGTCTGTGTCAAACTCAACAGCTACACATCTTAGGTGTGCCATCTTTTGCACGACAGATCTTGCGTTGAGAGAGACAATACTGAGCGTATTCATAATAAGTAGGTTCCGCTCATTGCTACTTATAAAAATGGAAGAGCCGGAGGCGGAAAATTTAGCTGAGGGAACGAAGCAATTGGTGGAGGACAAAGTTGTTGCGGTCTAACATTTTTGGGGTAACTACTAACTAGAGATGCAGCATTATGTGGAAAAACATTTGAGGAGGACCCAGGAAGAGGAAAGCTATTTTGTTTGATTGGAAAAATAGGAGGCATGAAAATAGGATTTTGGGAATTGTTAGCATAACATGAGGGTAATTTATATTAGGTAGCGGACGTAATGGTTTTGGGAAACAGTTAACATCAGGAAATGGCTTTATTATCTGGGATGTCAGACTAGCAATGGGATTGGAAAAGTTATCAGCAATGCTATATACTTACATTTTGCAGTCTAGTGTGTAAGAGGGCTTCACAACTAAGCGTTAAGTTGAGAATTCAGGATAGGACCAGGTAAAGATATCCCTGAACTATCATCTAGCTTATTGGACCTAACCACGAGGTCACACCTGAGTGGCCAGGGGTGGGAACGGGGTGGATTTGATGTAAGTTTATTAACTAAATCACTATTCAGAGTGCGGGGACTGACTCATCTTTACTGTTAAGATCAAGCTCCCTAGTTAATGTGGGAGCTGCATTTGAACAATCCTTGCTTCGTGGGGCAGTTTTAAAAAGGCTAGTTACAATTATCTCTGTGATAATGTGATCAGTCGAAGAGCTAGATGGAACTGGGGCCGCTGTAGATAGCGGAGAGATTTGGTTGACACACGACGGAGAAACTGCTTTAGAGGTAAAAGGCATATGAGTAGAATTCGGGGGTGACTTTACGTTTGTCAATAAGGGAGAAACTCTTCGTTGCAGTGGAATTTGATCTCAACTAATAAAAAGTTTATTACCCCTGAGATATTGAGTCAAGCGCTGAAAATGGGAGAAAATAAAAGCCACTTCTATCGAAGAAAAGAGTTTGACAAAAATTGATGGATTCCTGCTTCTAGACGAAAGTCTTTTAGCTTCAGCGACCGTAAAGTTGAAGCCACATAAATAAAGGCAATGAAAAGTGACATCGATCGGCTGTCTACTCCTGGGAACGTTTTTTAATATAAAATTGAAACTTGGTTTGTGCCGGTCTTCAGTCTCAGTAGCAACCAGGTTAATGAGAGGCATGAGCTTCTCACTGCTGAGATGCTGCGCATCGTGGTGGTTAGAAATGTCAACCTCTTCTATTATTCCCCGGGCAAAACTGGATTTTTTCGAAATAAATATGCCAACTCTTTCTGTTTGGAAGGTTCGCGAAATCGCCTGGCCAAGGCGTCTTCTAGGGAATTCTTTCGCTTTGTTGTCTTGAAAAGGGATTTTTCCGTCTGCATAGCGTTGGTGTTTCCGGTCTCTCTGGAATATTCTTCCCAACAAATTTTTCAGAATACCCCTGCTCGTGAAGCAGGCAATAAACTTTTCTAAGTTCCTTGTCGATGTCTTCTGTCAGACAGATTTTGCTGGCTCTTTTCATCAAACAATTGACTAGATTGCGTTTTTGTTGAAGGAGTACGAAACTGCAGAAATTCATAGAGATTCCAGACCACGTTTTCTTGTAACAGGCGCTTCTTCGAACGCCAGCTTTAGCTCTTCTGCATAATAGGACATCTAAGATACAGAACAGAGCCCTGACAGATTCAAATTTAATAATTAACTCAAACGTCATAGGCTTGACTTTCCCTTTAACTCCTGCAGGGGATGGTAACGTGCTCAATGTTATCTTTTCCAAGGCCCTAGCCAAACGCAGCTGATGTATGCTTAATGTTATCGCTTATCTATTCCTCAAAAACTTGAAGTGAACCCGAGCAATGAGACCAAGCCCATACTTTTACAGACTTCGGACAGACAAAAGTCCCTATTGACTTCGTTTGCAAAGGGGCTCTTTAAATACAAAACAAAGTAGACTATGCGGCCGTGATAACCCAGTGCATCAACTCGTAAGTTTTGTGCGCAAATGTACGTACACCTTAAACTACACTGATGGAACCAGATGCCTGCAGTCAAACACGCTTAGCAAAATGCGTAATGCTCGAAGCATACAGACAATTCCAACAGATGCTGAAGTATGCGTATTCAGGCGTTGCGCACAAATGATTCTGTCAATTATAGAGACAAAGTCCATGGTGTGTTAACACTGCTAATGTTGCGTTTGTGTTGCTTCTAGAATGCTATTAGCTCTGAGCTTCCATATGTACTTAAAGAGAGTTTTCATGATTCTGTTAAAGTAGGTCGCAGTGAGAGTAGGAGAATTATCCTAATTAGATCCTTTTGTGCCCAGCCTGGTGAAGGGAATAATAATACACAAGCAGATAGAGCATCACTTTGTTAGTTTAATGGAGTCGCATTCAATAACTGGCTATGATACGTAATGTCTACATCAAGCTGATGTATATTTATGTCTAATTGCCTTAGACTCTTACTGATACTCCCAGATAACGCTGCCTACACAGCTCACCGTTCCTGTCCAGCTGTCCACTTCCATAGGTCTTTACTAGAAAAATTTAGCATTTAAATGATTTTCCAACTGTATCGGTTAATATAAAATTCCTCTGAATGGGAAAAATTACGAACGACGACGGTTTTCTTAACATTGACCCTTCTGACCTTGAATTGTTTTACGAAACCGAGCTCAGTTTACGCAGGGGTTGGTACATATATAGTTCTAATTGCAGTCCTGATTCTACGCTAGTATGTCGGACTTACAAAAGCTTGAGAACACACAGAAGGCTTGTAAGAAGATCCGAGATGGATTGGAGGCGTGGCTCGGAAAACCACTAAGTAAGATATGGTCGTGGTACGCAAAGTTTTTTTGAGTACAAAGTTCTTGAGTAGCCGTCACTCGAGTGACGGCTATATTTCTGGTGATCACCAGAAATATAGCAATATAGCAGCAACTGCCTTTGAAGTGATTTTGATTCTACTTTCATTCGATACCCACTAGTAAGTTTATAGGCATCTCGTGGATGCTGATATGCATGCGGCACTCTGCCAAAACGCGGTTAATTGGCGTGCGCTGAAAATAACATTTATAACTAAAGTGGTAGATGTTATATCATTTAAGTACTTAATTAAGCACTTGTGTGATATATGTATATATTTGTCACATAAAAAATGTGCATTTGTGTATCGTATAAACTATTATTTACATAGACAACAATAGTCAGGCATTATCTGGATCCACGTGGTCTTCAAATGTTAAAGTTCTAAATAAACTCAAAGGGATTATGGGTCGAAGTCAATGCGTAATCGCGAATACTTTTTTATTGTTTAATGTAAACTGAAATGTCCTGTTTGAAACATTCTTTCGAAAATGCTTTTTTAATTTCTCTTTTTGACAAGAAGCTAGGCCTAATCACAGTTGAATCCTGTTTATCACATAAATAATTTGTAATTTTCGGTTTAAGTCCCAGAACGGTATTAACACCTTCCGTCAGTTATAAATTTTTCACAAGAGACTGTGCATTTTTTTCTTAAGCAAAAAAAGGCAGCCACAAACAAGATACACCCTTGTCAGAACTGGCCGCCGCAGAACAGAAAGCTGCGGATTTGTTTCCGGAGCCTTCATTGAGTACGTTTTAATTTAAATGGAAAACATATTTGAAAACTGCAAACTGTTTATCAAACAGTTTTAAATTTTTCTCTAGCAATTTAAATGATAACACACTACAGTAATTGCTTGTTTTTTTTATTTAGAGACAACTATGGCAGCTGTCAGTAATGCAACTTCAGAGCTTGCCGCTGAGGAGCTATCATTTACTTCTGAGACAGCTGCAAAGGTTTTGTCAGTAATCGACGCGTTTTTAGAGACGACATATCCTACACTCTCAGTAAATATTGCCTGCGCATTATGTTTCAAAAACCACTTTTTCAGACTTTTTCTTATGTATTTTTTCATACGATATTATAAAAGTCAGTAACTTTCCCGCTTTATATAGATCTGGAGAGTTACTTCGTTTATTATTGATCCAACGTTTCAGTTAGAAAGAGAAGTGCAACTTCGCTGATTAATATTTTTACATGGCTATTGTGCTTTAATTCATCGACCAGTTTTTTTTTATAAATTTCAAGAAAATCCCGTTTAATAAAAAAAATAGTACTTCGGCGACATTGGCTTTATTATTTCGGCAAAAAATACTGCATTTTATTTTGGAAATTGGGTCAGGTTTGGCTTAGCTAGATGTAAGAAAGCAGAGTGGAGTTCTGAAAGAACATACAAAGAGAGTTTTTTATATCTTTGCCATTTGTCTATATTCGCATTTGAAAATGATCATTATCCAGTGGAACTGTGAAGTTTGACTGTTCTTTACCTTGTTAACGAAATATGTATACAGTTTTTGGCAAATTACTATTCACTTTGGAAAACGGCGGTTTGATGGCAGTCGGCCCTATGTATTTCACAAACACGCAATAAACGACGTTTATCGGTCTACAAAATGCTTCACCAGAGGTGTTCTATTCCATTTAGAAAGAACTAAAAGCACATGAAGCATGCAAGACTGATTATGAAAACGCCTTGAAGAAATGTGAGAAAGCCAGCAAGGTAGATAAAAAGGAGAAAGTAAGTTTTACTTAAAAAATATCCTTTTATCTCATTTTCTGCCATATTTATTACAAATGTATTTGTAAAAGTTTTATTGCTTGTTTGGAAACTTTAACTTTAAGCGAATTATCTTTTGCTGTGAACACTATTAGGCGGAAGCAGAGGTGAAGTTGAAGAAGCAACAATTCGATGGTCAAGCAGCCAGAGTATCCGCAGTTATCAAGCAACTGGATAATGCCTACGTAAGACATTTATCGTTTTCTTCCTTTCTTATTACGCAGCGATCAGTATTTAGATTGTGTATATTGTCTGCCGAAATTTTTAAATGTTGAAATATTCCGGCTGCATAGATTTAAAATAATAGGTTTTGCTTTTATGTAAAGTCTGAGTGCGCGTATTGTCCTTTGCAGCCACAACTTGAGAGTGCAATGATAGAACTTGTAGACCTTCTGGCATTGGAACATCAGAGGTCAGCCAACATCATGACGGAACTTTCGACAAGACTGAAAGTTGGAAAAGCGTATGTTCCGTGCATAAATTATATGATGAAATTTTTGTATATCACCAAATCACTTGATTTTGTCTGGTTGATATTTTAGAGCAACGAAGACAACATAGTTGACGCCAAGAGCCCATGGAGTTGTGCAAGCATATAAGACCTCTTCTGTTCTGATAAAGATATCATTGCTATGTCAAATGAATTTCCACGCACGAAAAATTCTGATCCGCCCATGTAAGGAGGGCGAGCATATCAGACATTTGTTTCGTACTATAATCGTAAAAAAATATCTCTTTGTGAAAGCAGAATGTCGTTTTTAAGTGTCAAAATGTCTTACAAAGTATTTTTGCACCTAAGTTGTCGTATTACTTGCCAGGCCAGGTTTCAGTTCTAGTGCAACGTACAAGAGTGCTTGGTGAACCGTCTGCTTACTAATCCTAGGGCATGCATTATGTAATCTTCCAAGAATTAGAATGTACGTTTCAAAATTAAGCCTGTTTAAATTACTTCCTGTCATAATTTCTTTTATATTGCCTGCAAGAATGAGAAAAATTGGTATGGACTACTCTAACTGTGGCTAGGGGATCCATTTTCTCTTTTGCATAATCTTTCCGTCCTTATTGCGGAGAGTACTAAAAGCCATCCGTTTGAAATAACCACTCAATCACGTTTAAGATAAGCAAGGCAAAACATTTCATCCGTTTGTATAGGATTTGACCATGGATCTAGAAGGACGATTGAGATCGACAGAAAGTTCTTACGTGAGCCTCTGTGTGCACAATGTCGATGTTAGGCCAACCGTCTATCTCAGCGCATTCTTACCACGACTAATGATCGACCCATGAAACTTTCAAAACAAGTTATTAGAGGGGAAAAAATAAATTGTGTGAAAATCGGGCTAAGGACGTTGAAACAACTTCCCTGCTAGGAGTCGGGTTTGTTCAGTTTAAGAAGTAAGGGAGTGTTTTATATAAAATATCCCATCCCACTTAACTTACATGAATTGTTTTTTCGCAACAAAAATACAAGTGAATGTGGTACCTTGAGAAAGTCCTAAGGATTTCTTCTCTAAATTACGTTCTCAGGCTTCAAGCCGTCTTATATTATTTAATTTTTTCCAAAAATTTAGTGCGTATTTAGCTAAGCGAGAAGAGCCTTGAAGGGATGTTGTCAAAACCTTTTTGTTAGTCAGAACACCTTATAAAATGCCAATTAGTACTTAAGGCGTTGTGAAATACCTCGAAAGCCGGTTTGTTGATTAAAATTTCGGAAGCGCAAGAGAATCAAAGGATTTTATAATAGACGACATATGTTTTGGAATCTGACGTTTGATTTAAAGAAAAGCTATTAAATCAATAAGTTGTCGTGACGATAGGTACTATTGTATATTTGCTTTGACGCGTACTTAAGTGAAGCAGTGAGCTAACATTTTTGCCGTGAATTGTTAAAGTGAGTTTTAGCTGCATTTTATTCAATCTCTTAGTGTTCATTATACCTTGATCGATGAGTTTCTGTAGTACTTTAGTGAAAATTGGACGTCTTCTAGCATGTTCCGTGCGCTGAAGTCAATAACCATAACAGCGAAAGGATTATAAACTAAAAATTGGGGTTGGTAAAATTACAACGTATCGAATATATTGTTTGAATTATGGTAAGTCTTATTAGTCCTAAAGGTTTTTTTGGATAAATACTTTCCAAACCTCATGTACCACAGAAGATACGTTTTTTAATTTGAGAATTTCTATCAATCGAAACGGGTTGGGTAGAAATTAAAGAAATTCTCAAAATAATGTCAGGCGAGGTGTCTGGATGCTACTTATAATGCCAAAAATTGCTGAAGTATTTACTTATGCCTCGAACTATATGGCTCTTTCTTTAGCACTCTGGCCGGCCTCTGCACCGCACCTGCATGAGCACTAAGCACAGACAGATTCACGTTCACTTATTCGTAACTGGCGTTAGACAACATGAAAATCAAGATTAATCCGGTTAACTGGGGCAGCAAGACCATCCACTCCTATTCGTTATCAGTACGGGCGTTTTGCTCACTTTCAGTAGAGCAGCCACCCGAAAACTGTCCGATGATATGAAGGCGGTCTAAAGATTTTAAAAGGCGTATAAGCTGATGCTTGCAGTTCGTCAACCGATGATAGGAGAACATAAGGCCACAAGTATCTTAATTTTGCGTTGAATCCAGGCTTCAAATTTCTTGTTAATCCGACTTCTATTCGGTCGAGGCGTAAGCCTGCCAGCCTTACGCTGCTTGTGATTCGAGTTGCATGGGCAAATTCTTATTCAGAGGCTGTCTCGAGGGATCGCTCTGTCCTAAAATTTGGGAAATTATACCATATAGGGCAGATTCACGATCATAGTGTTCTTCTTTCGCTAGATGCTCCAGTAGCCCATTTCCCTGTATGCCGCGTAGAGGCTGCTCATACCGCAATAAGGAAATCTGACGTGTTCCCCCTGTGCATCCACCCTAGAAGGGCATGCTTTTTCATGCTGGCCACTGACGGGGCATTTGTGTACTCAAAACTTCCTGGCTAGACGGCACCCAACGAAAGTTTGTGGAAAACACAGGGAGCCGGTTAAATGAAGACTGGAGTACTAGGAATGGACATTGTTGTCAGCCAGTCTATCTTCATATCACAAAAAGAGGAATAATCGTCCGCTCTTTATAGCGGAGATTGCAGAATACGAAGGACGTCGGGCATTTCGATTGAAAAAGGGAAAGTTTTGAACTAAACGCCATTTGTTGGCGCTTATATCGCTTAGACCACTAACGATTACATGCATCTGTGCGCGCAAATCAGGCTGCAAGCTGTAGACAAGTCATAGTGCAATTAATGTGTAGTCGAAACAGGCGGGGGTTTGTCGATGAGGAGTGACACTTAACAGATCTTCCGCATTTTCTGGTTGAATAGCCTAAAACTCAACTATGGTAGAGAAGTTTTGCTGTAAGTCCAATCACCAAATTGTTGTGCACCTTTTGACGGTTGTCAAGTAAGCTCTGAGTTTTTTTATCTACCACAATTCAGAACTTTACTCCCTGTGAATAGGAAACAAAATCGTCAGAATATGATCAAAAAGTAATAGGTCCTCACTTATGGACTGTAAATTAAGTTCAATATGGAAGTCATGTTATTCCTGGGACTACTAAAATCTCATTACCATTTGGCTGCATCACCTCTTGACGGAGGTTTGGTTCACTTCTGTGAGCGACCTATTTCACGCAGCTCGCAGGAATTAGCTGCGCTCTTGGAGATCCCTTTAACTTACACAAAGATCCGCAGGGATCTCGGCTCACCAGGCGCCTCATCCCGGCTCCTTCAGGATCCTTTAACTCCCCCTAAACATAAATGGTATTAGCATAGGCCATGGAAGAGAGAGGTTAAACGTAGGAAAGTTGGTTGCGACCGGGTATATAATGGTAGGACAAGGAGCCGTGACTCAGTGGTTAAGGGCGTTGGACTTCTAACCAACCGGTCGCGGGATCGAGTCACAAGTGTTCCACACCTCGGGGTTGTGTATGACTGGCTGACGACGGCCAATAAGCCAGAACCGGTGGTTCCACTTTCGCTTGTTTTTGTCGGTAATGCCATTCTTCCCATATCATGCGCCGCTGTGCGGTTGCTGGTTGGGCTCGAGAGAGAGCACTAAGCCACAACAGTATGCGTGAGCTCCGTAACACGATCGGTGAGGGTCCCTCTACCACATGATTACTTTAGTTATCTCCCTGCAAAAACCTGTGTTTTATGCCAACGTTTGGAGAATGGAATAGTCTACTGGGGCAAGAACGTCCCCCTAACTACTAACGAATGCGACCACTGCCTAAGATCCTGACAGTCTACTAAGTCTGCAAGAAATGCAGGACGCCTCTAGTAAAGGGAATAACAACCAACTTCTAATGTCAATGCCCTGCGAACCAACTTTCCATACTCTAGTAATCCGTACTCCTGCAGTTGTAGTTTTATATAAAGCAAGACTGATGACAATGGCGAATGTGCCACCACGACAGGCAGACCGTCGTCACCGACGATGTCCACCGTGTGCTTCACAGCAGGGTTGGAACAAAAACGGTGACATGCACGTTTATAGTGGTATACAACTTACAGAGCATCCACCTCGCTCTCCCCTCGTCGCCTTGCTGGACAGAGTGTCATGATAGAGCTCATAAGACGGGGGGGGCGGAAGAAGGCTGAGATGGCTGTCACGGAGAAACTCCGCACCACAGCATGTTTGATCACACCCGATCGGATTCAGCAGAGTTGAACTACCATGGAGGTCACATTAAGAAGCGACCATTGCAGCCTGACTCCCACCCCACACAAACACACATTGAACTGACCGCGAGGATCGAGTTATCCCGCCAGTTGGCAACCTTCCAAATCGCAACGTTTGGGGTACCATGACAGATTCGAGCGCGTTAGATCGTAGTTAAGAGTATGCGCTGAGACTATAAACTTTGCTCTTCCCAGTCCCAGACACCAGTTTGCTGTCCGAGCCGGTCAGTTGTCTGACGCAGCAAGTGGGCGCAGTGGCTGACAGAGCTAGAGGGTCCGTCTGCGCGCACCATATACGCGACCTGGCCCCCAAACGCACACACCAAGATTACACACTCAAAGGGGAAAAACGGTCCGGATCTCATATGTGCGAAAGACTGCTTTTGAGAAGGAGGCATCTCAATCCGACTTTCGGTCAACCATTCGGCCACTCAACACACAAACCCACAACTGGGCTGACTGCGTGGTTCGAATTGAAGCGTAATTGGGCAACCTTCCAAGCTACGCTTTAACGTACCGAGATAGTCTCAATCGTGTCGTGTCTGATATTCGATCTAACTCACTCTTGTGCGTCGGTCGACAATCCGGATCGCCTAACTAACTGATGCTTAAATTCAGGAGAGGTGGCCAACAGAACTGAGAACAGTTCGTCTGCGCGTGCCACACAGAACACCTGGCACCCCATACGCACGCACCAGGATTTCAAAAACAGGGAGTAGATTGCTCGGATCTTACATGCAGCAGAGTGGCTGAATGGAGCAAGGAGCCGAAGAGCACGTTTCCCATTTGGGTGAGATGTGACGGTTTTATTGAACGTTGGAGGTGTTCATATGTCGTGGGTGTGTTGATGGGGGAATGTGTGGTGATGTTGATATGTCTGTTGTGATTTGTCACAAGTTTTCATGGAGGCGCACGTTACCGAATAAACTAATGCGACGACAGAATGTGCGAGGACAATGCGGGCAATCAAGGCGATGGGATCTGGCATATGTTGATGCTTCGGGCACTGGCTTGCCAGTCTCTGTGAGATGGATTCGCAAGTGACCATGGGGTGAATGTACGATCGCAATGGGGACAACTTGGGACCGAGCCCACATCGCTAGGGGGGGGTGGTGGTTAGCGGGTTGTCGGCAGCGTCTTGATCGTTGATTGGAGTGGGAGCGGCGATAGTCGTCGTCGCCGCGGAGGTTGTGGCAGGTATGATAGATATGACGGTGATCGACGGGGATGCGGAATCGGAATTGCGATTATCGGGTGTGAGGGTGGTCTACGTCGTGAACGACCAAGATGCTTGGCGCTGGGGGTGTTGGGAAGGTAGCGTCTGGGGTTATCGGGTTGTTGGTGCTCTGAGTTCGAAGGTGTTCGACGAGGCCGATCTGCTAGCTAATGTTCGTTGACAGTGCGGGCATGTAGGGGGAGGGTTAGAAATTGGCGTTATGGGTCAAAGGCGCTTGGGACTTGCGAACTTCTCTTTTCTTTTTGGCATCCGCGGTCCGTTTGCCTTCGTAGATTGCTGCTCCAGTCTTCACTACTCTTCTCCAGGACGGTCGATTCTGTGCAAGGCCTTCCCAGGACTTCATGTTGATTTGTAATTGCTTCAAGGAATCTTTCAAATTGACCTTGTGGCGGCGAGTTTGAACTTGTCGGCGAGCACCCGTAACGACAAGGCCATAGAAGTGTCGTTTCGATGGTCACTCATCGCCCTTCCTCCCGAGGTGGCCGCTCCAGCGTAGTTACAGTTCTCTACGCATGGTGCGGATACTGGAGATTCCAGTCTGTTCCAAAACTTCTGTGCCCCGGATCCTCTCCTGCCACGTCAAACTACGGTGGAATTTATTGAGTGTCCGCGCCTGTTTCTTGTGGAATGTCCAGGTCTTCGCACCATACAGCAGTGTCAGCAGGATGACAGCTCTGTACATCTTGGGTTTTGTGCTGAGATTGAGACCATGGTGATTCCATACGGATTTCAGCCGAAATGGATCCACTCGACGAAAACAGAAGTCTTCCAACGGCTACGTTCTTCTACACCTTGGAGCATTCAGCGAAATACCTGTTTCCCAGTAAATTCATATCATACCGGCTCCCTTCACCAACAAAATCTCGTATTTGATTTTGGCACGTCATGTAGGGGTTTTTTGCTTTCGCGTATGGACTTGCCTAGTGAACTGTCTTATTTCGTCTATTTATCCATTCCGAGTCTCGAAGGTTTTCAGAGTCACCGGATTTGAATTTTTGATAAACTATCCCACAAGGAAGACAATGTGTAGGTAATGTGTTGTTAGTAAAATTAAAACTCAATTCACAAGATTCTTTTTTACTTATTTGGCCAAACCTTTAACTTTAACTTAGTATGAGTTGGACTAAGCAATTATGTCTAGTTGGACGGAACATTGCGCTTTAGAGGTTTTCCGACTAATGCCTGCCCTTTAGAGTGCGAGAGCTCTACCCCAGAAGTCCATTCAACAGTGAAAAATGAGACGTTATGAAACACTTAGAAATACGTTTTCGCAAGCAAATGCACTCTTGACGCACTTTGTATCACCTTGCGCAAATTCCTTGCGCAAAAATGGTAAAGTCTGGGGTCGTCTTTCTTCGGATAAAAAAGTCGAAATAACAGACAAAATTCCATCTGTAGGCTTTCTGAGCTGAGCACTGGTAAGATTGACTGCACCGACAAACAATGTAGACCGGCCCGGGTTTCAAATACCTGACCAAGTGACTAGCGTGTCGGTCTTTTTCCGGCCACTAAGTTATGCGCAATTGTGCCTATCGAAAATAGAATAAGATTCTCAAGGTTGAACCAATTAGAATATCCACCTAACAATCCTAGCTGTCCGTCACCGAAATGACGATCGTTCCATCCAGTTGGGCTCGACGTTGTTACCCCGTGCAATACCAGGCGACTAACCGGGGCAGTTGTAAGGTGTCATTAAAGTGGGTATATCCCATTTTGCGTACGGATTTCAAAGTCCGGTTTTGTCTATGCTCCTCACATGCTCTGGTAACTGTCACTATCGTTTTAGTAAAGAATTGCATTCCTCACGCCATCCCAATTCCTTTACGGTGAACATACTTTTCTTTCGTGACTGTGTCAACATCTCCTACGGTTTAGAAGTAGAATAACAAACAATAACCTTCATTTTTGTGTCTCAAAGGCAGTCTGCAAAATATGCTCTGGATGAAGGCAAGATTTCCTGCGTGAGTGCCAGCGGCACTTTTGTTTTTCTCTGGCGCACATTCAAGAACGGGGGTAAACGGAGTGCGTTTACGACATCTCACTCCCTGATGGTCCTCACGTAAGAGACGAAAGTCATTTCAAGATGCGGAAGGTCATCAGAGCCAGAGGAATAGGCTTTAGCAAGAGACTTGGGACGACAACGATTTCTGACACCTGGAAGATGAAAGAAAACAAGCACGATCACTGTTTGCAAATGTAAAGACTGCTCATTTTAAGTGTATGATAAAAAATAGGAAGGCTTCTTCATGTTCGCTCTTCTGAATGCTTAGATCAAGACAACTGGATTTCAGCAGGATGGTTATTAAAGTCAGTGGGTCGCTTCTGCTCGGATATTATTGGGGATGGCTATCCTACGCGAAGCCAAAATAGTGTTCTCAGACGACACGCATGTTAGAATTTATCACATACGTCACGTGTTATGTATGCGGTATGGTATGAATAACTGCATTCGCTGTGGCGTTTTTTTCATTTGGTAAGTGAATCTCTGCAAACGTGCACACTAAACAGCGTTTATTTTCCATTCGGACGTCGGAAAAGTGCTTGTGGCTTTTACTAAGCAAGGTAGTTCCAGGTGGATACGAGTACCAGTCACGGGGAATTATGTGTTATTTTCCTGCACCCAATATTTTTCAGTGGAAGATTTTACTCTATGCTATCTCAGACTTTCTTAGGGCAAGACTGGATTTTGGATCATTAAAGCACTTTGAAATAGTAAAAGGTCAAGTAAATAGTTCTGAAAATATAAAGTCCAAGCAATAACGGGTTTCCGGGACGCCGGAATCGGGCAATTGAAATAGCAATTACGTAAGAACGCAGCCCTAAGTTTAGTTATTTTAAGCCAAACGACGTTAATTTCTAGACGAAACTTGTTCACGGGTAGAAAATGACTCCGCTGTATTTACGCTATGGAAATAACCGCCAAACACAGATTCGCATACAAACACTCTCGTACTAAAATTCGAGTCAACCTCCAGCGTTTCCGTTCACTATGGGCTCCTCCAGATTCGTAATGTGGTTTTTTAGTAGGAATTAATTTGTAGTTAAGATGTTGTGATTCCTTCCTAAAGTTCAGTGGTCGCATAAAGCAAAGTTATTCAGTTTTTCCAATGGTGCTTTAATTTGAAGTTATATATTCACTTGGCAGTCTATACTTTTGATTTTTCACGCTCAGGTGGTTAGAGCGTTGGCTGCACTAAAGCCTTCCCCTTACTGCGTGGGTTCGAATCCCACCGAGGCACCGAGTTTTTCACAGTTGGGTCAATATGAATTTTCACGTTTTCATTGGCAGCTGTTATACCAAGCGCTCATATTCTCTTTCTGAGCTGACGTCATTTCAGGGAATGTAGTTGCTTTCTTCTAAGCCATCCAAACTACCAAAACACTACCACGTATATTTACTTCGCCAGGATTTTGTTTCACCGATGGCATGATCTGTGCTTCATTTTTCTTTGGCAGTATTAAATACAATTATTACTATTAGATGTGTTAACGAATGTTCCGGTCTTTCTAAAATCGTCAGTTTAGTGTAAGCTAATATTCTACTTCTGTGAGGTCGCTTAAAAGTTATATCCTAAGAAATAGTTCTTTTGATGTTTAAAGGGAAGATTGATTTATTGTTGAAAAATAACTTGCGCGACCACGCAACCGATGTGTCTCCCGAAGGTTTGCAAAAATACGAATATGTATTTAACAGGCTACGCCTTAAATAAGGTCACAGGACCTGGAACAATCTCATGTGTTACTAGAAGCAATAAGGTAATCTAGAATAAAAGAACACATTGATAGGGGGTGCTGACCGATCGTTTTTACGGAACTTACTCGTTCCGTTGTGCCTTACGGGCTCTCTCTCGATCCCAACCAGCAGCCACACAGCGGCGCATGATATAGGCAGAATGCAATTGCATACCAATGTATATTCCCAATCGAAACTGACAAGGCAACGGGCTCGTGGTCTACTGGTTAGAGGCTTGGACTTCTAACTAACAGGTCACGAGTTCGAGCCTCGGCTGTTCCACACTTCGGGGCTGCGTATGACTGGCTGACGACGGCTAATAAGCCAGAAACGGTCATTCCAGTCTCTCTTTTCTTTGTCGGTAATAGCATTCTAAAAGAGCACACTTGACGCTTAAATTTACAGCAACCATCCTATAACCCCGCTTTATGTTAAGAAGATTCTTGAGGCAAACCCTGAGGTGCGCTTCCAGTGTTTGCACCAATCCCCGCTTCGATGAGGAGAAATGGGTATTTTGTACGTCTAAAACTTGAAAAATCAAAAGAATCTACTACAAGTATTCTTCCAGGTCATGCGTCGCTCCCATATTTGGTTTTCGGGGTGATTTTCATGTTATCTAATGACAGTCTATTCTGTTGGTCCCTAACGTCCTTATCTAAGAGCACCTCCGCCAACCATCGGACTTTCTAACAACGTCGACGTTTTTTTGCCAGAGACGAAATTCAATTATTTCACGGTAAATTCGAACTGAAAATACCGCACAAGTTAGGACTTTAACGGTCTTGCCCTGTAATTTACGCATATGGTGCATTTAGGCGGTTTCTTTATCGTAACTCGAATTAGCTCGCAGCTTTAGGCCACTTATTTTGCGACTGTCTTTCGTAGAAGTACATAAAAGTTGTTGACTGATGACCATTGAAATATGTCTGGGAACCTTTTTGGTGGAAAAGGGGAATAGGAACCCTCTACCAAGACTGACCCTGCACTTACTTCCAAGGGTGGTTAGAGCCAGGGTCGGGGTTAAAGTTAGAGTTGGAGTTGGGGCACGAGAAAAAGTATCACCCTGGCATTTAGCGTTAGACCATCTGCCACACGGTCTGCACCTGTTCCCGCGCCTTACCACTTTTTCTTCTGGCTTTAGAGACCGAATTTTCATTCGGCAAACTTTTTCTACAGAGAAACTCCCGAGGATGCAATCAAAATCCATATTTACTGCAATTATAATTTAAGTGGAGACTGATGGCTTAGTTGACACAATTATGAGATATTTTTATTTACTCTGTTATAATGTGAACTTGAGTCACTTAGAACGAGAAAAATGAAAAATGTTCAGCCATCTGCTGTGCTGCTTTTTCACGATTCCATGCCAATATTTCCTAGTCTATTTATTTTTGCAGCAAGCAGATTAAAACGTCAAGCAAGCGGGTATTTAGATAAACTTTATTAGAAAAGACCCTTATGTTCCGTTGGTCAGCAAAGCGGTGGTCATCTCCGGCACGTGCAGGATTTATGCTTGGCTCCTTCTTCAATAAACTAATCCATTACGCGATGATGGACTTTAGATACATGCCTACATCTAATAGCAGGAAGTTCCTATTCCGCGTTCGATAGTTCACCCACTTTGAACAGCGACCTAGCCAAACCCTACGATTCATGTTTTTTATGCAAGCCAAAATTGTTTCAAGCCCGGATATCTCAGAAAAGGCCTGAACTTCTATTTTACCCTGTTCGCTCTTGTTGACCACTACATGTCCGTAATCTGACTTTCAGCAAAGTAGTCATTGTTGTTAATTCTTTGTACACATTTAATTAATCCACAGTTTAGGGGGTTTTGGTTTAAAGTATCCAGATAGGCGTTTAATATGACCTTTGTTATTTCATGCCTGAAAATCGACCTTAATTGGCGTATTTTCCCTTCTAAAACCAAGCCATCGATTTTAAGACGTCATTTTGACGCATTTCAATAACATTAATATTGCCCGCAGTTGCTGCTTGCTTAGAATCTGGAGTTCAGCATGCCGAATTTTTCTTTTTATTCTGAACAATGCATTCGCCGATCAGACTATGGAATATCCTCATCCCGTTGTCCGCGCGGACGGTCGTACAGCGACCAGTAATCAAGCAGGAGGAAGTAACAACAAAGGTAATGTAGACTCGAACGGTCATTTCTGACAAGTTAGCTATCGTCAGCCAGCCAAACGAAACTCGTCGGCTTAACGGTAGGACGTAAGACTTAACCATCAACGACCATAGAATCTGGGTTCGAATCCCGGGTCCCGCAAACCTGGCTTTGGGAGCACCCAAATGATGACAACTAATAAGCCGGAAGCGGTCATTCCATACTCCCTTGTCTTTGCCGCGACTACTATTTCCCTATGCGTTTGATCATCCGGGAATCGATAAAGGTTCAACTCCGGAAACCCGATTTTAAAGATCGCGAACTTTTTATTTTGAAAGAGACTTCTTCGATGCCATGTAGCTGAAGTTATAAAGAGCAAATGGATTTAAGTTACTGATACCCCTTTGATGCGATGGTGTTCGCGTAAGTTAAAATGTGGATGCGAGTCCCAGAAACAGTTCAGACGGGTGGAATGCGATCGTTGGGATAATAGGCTTATTCGCTTGGTGTTTTAGATTTAAAATTGAACCCATCCGCAGAGGCAGTTGAGGGTAAGGACGATGAACGCACAGGGATGCAGTGTTTACTAGATGGCGTTATCATGCGACCACATGACAATCTTAAGAAGTAGCTGGTGTATTCGTCGCCGGAGTAGTTGGCGTTATTTTGGCGAAACAACCCGTCTGTGTGTGCCATGTACGCCTGGTTCGTGAAAGACAGCCCGGTAGGCAGCCCAATACTGTGTGTCGTAGCCTTCATGGTTTTTGGAGCAACGGTATGGAGAGGGGTCCCATCTAACTGACGGCAGATTGTGGATCACGTCATAGAGGCTTTTATTTTGGCATCCATTCGCAGGCCTTTGCAGACATTACACTGTCAATAACAATGACTTCTCACGACTTCAAACCACCACTGAAACTCCTTTATTGTTGAAATTTACTTTTTGTTTTTTTCCCTTATCACGCACATTTCCGTTGTCGTACGAAAGCATAAGATGAGTCTGTCAGGAGAAATCCAAACAACTTCTGTGTTATCATGCGTTTCGTCAGCTTACTGTCTAGTACGCTGCCCGCCCGTAAAACCCCCTTATCGCCAATCACGCATGGCACGAACCACACTCTGCCGACAGAAAAGTGTAGTCCTTCTCCATACCGTAGCCATTTTTGGTTATACACACTTGATAGTGCGTAGCAAATAAACTCAAACCCATATTTTGATATGCGTTAAAGTACCTTGGAACTTACAAACAAAAGCTTTGGTTGTGTTTTTAAGCTTTAGTAAAACGCGTCTTGCGATTACTAGTTTTAAAGTAATTTAAAATTGCTTTCCTGCTGTCGTCGAGTTCAGTTTCCTTTACATTTACTTAGCGAACCTTCAAATAAGGAATTTGCTGGTCAAAATCCCGTCCTTTAATTTGTCAGTTCAAAATGCAGGTCGTTTTAATGAAAGGCGGCAAAGCTTAATTAAACTTAACTGTTCTTTGCTATGTAAAAGTCATGGGCTGGAGGCGCAGGAGGTCTATCAGTAAACAAAGGTCGACAGGTCTCCGACTTTGTTCGAGAGAGATCTTGATAATAATGGTATATTTTAGAATACAGTAAACGCCAAATGGGTGGTTTCCTTCGAATAGTAATGATGCCCGCTATATAAAGGCTTATTTATAGAGAAAATACCGACAGTCAAAAGGTAGGTTGAAGTGGTTATTAGGGGTGTGCTGACTGCCCTAGAGAGCTCTAGATTGGAAATCGAAGTCTAAGCAGAACGGAAATTTTCCTACCTGAATTCAGATCTGCGAGGTCCCACATATGCGTTTACATATATTCCAGTTATTCAATTCACTGGGGACAATATCGCTAATGACAGGCACTGCCGACGCTGATCGTGTAGTCCTAGATTGTCAAACCCCCACCCTTTACATCATGGCCCTATAGCAAGACTAATGTGAAACGATTGCAGAAGAGGTTTGTGACAGTGACTGACTAAACAGCCCCTGCAAGTCTTGCAAGTCGGGACATTCTGCCAGCAACATATTCTACAATCCGCACCGATTTTGCAGCCAACAATGTCATAGCATACGTTGATGGATGTAGAATTCACCATTCTACTCTGACTATTGGGCACAGATCACCATTTTCGATTTGCCTTCATTTCGACTTGAATCTCAGGTTCCCAGACTGCGCCTAAGGTTGATAACAGAAAATTGTAACGGCGTTCGCCATTACTTATACCAATTCTTAACTCGATATGTGCGTACTCAAACGTTAAGACTTTTCGAGCTTTTATCGATGGTCCATCGGTCTTCTCACTTGCGAACGGCATACACAAACCACATCTTTTCGCTAGAGTGGTTTAACCAGCTGGATGAAGCCTGGTGTTTTGAGTATGTGCGCGCTATGGGTTAACGTCTGCAGGAGTTTGCCAATCACGCTTGCTTTGAGAAAACTTCACTCTTCGCCACGTGTGGAGATGTGGTGACTGCTTACCGTCATTATTGACATACAGTTATGCGTGTGCTTGACGCATAACCTTCAGAAGTCATATTAAATGATTCCGCTTACGTATGCACTTCGTTAAGCCTAACCAATTAAATTTCATGTGATTTAAACTCGCACTTTGCATATTAATTTCGAAAAAATTCCTAGCTTCAGCAATGAAGTTGCCTTGACTTCTGATGTATTTAAGACCATGGCATGGTTAATTCGACAGCTGGTACAACGTTACCCAACCACAATTAATATTATTAAGCACTAGAATTTGGAAATTATCTGAGAAAAATCAGATGAAAATTTAAGATGTTTTTGTTATGTTGATTTCTGTTTTAAGCAATATTACAGGATTAAGCACTGCCGCTTGATTGGGATTGCGAAAGCTCTGGATTAATGCTCGATAATGGCGAAGCTTGTCTCCAGGATCTTTGCAGTTATACGTTAACAATACCATTTGGCTCCCACATAAACCTAAATGAGGGAGTTGACAGGGGGAGAAAACCACTGCCCATACGACAGCTTTACCATCGCGAGCGATGGTGTGTCCCGCATATCCACGGCGTAATGGGCGCAGGACGGTGACTTGCGCTTGCATTAGGCTAAAGTGAAAGCAGACTTGGACAAAATCTGCTGCACTCTCTCCTTCCTCACCCACCTGAGTCCGGTGGCAAGAGTAAGTCAGTACAACCGGAGGCGGGCTGGAGCTCAACAACTGCTGGTTGGCCTCGAGAGAGAGCCCGTAAGGCACAACGGAACGAGTGGGTTCCGTAAGAACGATCGCTGAACGCCCCTCCGCCGCCCCAAAGTCCGCCATCCCGTCTACGCCTGCCACACAAGACCTCGTACCCGCACGATTTACCATGTTTTCACAAAAATGGGCAAATCAGATCGCATTGAAATTGGAGTGTTAGTGGATCCACATTCAAAGGGGCTCATTTAGCCTGACTCTCAGTCCTGTGATTACCAAGCTACCCTGTCAATTGGTAACCTCCCAAACCCGGACTGTTAACGCATGATGATATATACATGAGTTCAGGTTCTTATTAGTGACGATCGCGCTGATTTCCTAGTGTTGACTCCACTCTCTTTTGCATCTTCCATGCACCACGTCACTGTCCGCGCCTGTCAGCCGCTGGTGGTGGGATTGTGCGCAGTGGTGGCACGGCGTGAAGCCTGCACGTAGGCGTGCCATCGCACCCTTTTCGTGTGCGGCAGTAGTTATGGGCACGAACGGACACTGCGCGTTCCGATAAACGAGTGCTGTGGTCCAACTTGGCCCTCTAGATTGTCAAGCGCATTCCCAGCTAATGTACAATGCATCAGGCACTGTTCCGTGGCTGTTGGTTGGCCTCGAGAGAGAGAGAGAGAGCTCTAAGGCACAACGGGAGGAATGAGTTCCATAAAAGCGATTTGTGAGCGCCCTCTATCTTTGTGGGAGTTGTCCGAACAGACATCAATTGTTGAAAGTGCGGCCTATGCAGAGGTGCCCAAAGGGCTGTGCAATAAAAACATCGCTATTCTTCCCTATTACCGGCTTAGTTAAGAAGTTAAATTTCCGAGGTGGGGTTTTTTGAGGATGCCGAGAATATCCAAACAAACAGAGCGTCCATTTAAAACGAATTAAGGAATTCTCTTGAAATAACCAGTCCGAAACCCGCTGACCGTCGGTGTCTTGAGACAGATCAGCGTAATTTGTGAGCGTTTAACCGATTTAACGACTTCAGACCTCACCATGTACTACATGGAGACACCCGCTTCTAATTTAAAATACTCATACTACTGAGGCTACCGATCTTGGGGTGTGTCTTATTCGGAGAAATAGAGCGTTCTAATGCGAGAAAGGGCGGTTTCCGCTGTTTCCACGCACTCTGGAGATATATTTTGGGGCAACTTCATCTGGCCTGCATAAACAGCTTCAAAAGTCTTCAGTATTTACTTCATTAAGTTAACAGAATGACAATGAAAAACAAGCATGGGGCCAATCAATAGACGATTACATTTTATGATACTACTTAGCACTACCGTGTCAAAATTTGTTTTAAACATCTGTTGATGTGACAGATAGAGGCAAGGAACCAACACCATGCTCATAATTTAACTCATCCGAGCATATCCGATGTCTGTTTTGTTTTACCAGTTGGAGACGCTCAATTGCAGCAGTTTTTGTGAAAGCATAACTAGAAATGTGGGGTGAGGATGTTCAAGCGCGTAAGTACAATGGAGAAGCTCATACGGTACACATCTTTGCAGAGATTCAACTGATAATTTGACAAAAAACATGCCAGAGAACGTTCTAACGTAGTTCAGTATATTGAAAAATACTAAGCGGTGCCTGTTAGTTAGAAATGCAAGCTGCTTTTATGCGCTATTTGCTATATATGCGGCCTCGAAATATCGCGTCAGCTGCTAATGAGGGTCCGGTAAATTTGGTCGTAGTGCGTGCAGTTATTAGTGCTTGCAAGCCTTCATGATGATCATATAATCCACTAAATTATAGGCTGTCTTCATGAAGAACAGAACAGGAGACACTGTTACATAGGAGAAGTGATTTTACATTGCGAATAATGGTTTGGGCAACTTTTTACCATTACGCTAAACGACACGTCGCGAGCGGCCGCTGCTCAGCCGTAAAGGCAGGATACAGACTTGTGTGGAACAGATTTCGAGCTTATGCATCGCCCTCCTATGCGTCTGTATTCAAGGTGGAGATAGACTAGCTCCTAGGCAATCCTCTCGCCGAAGGCTTCACCTTTGAATATATTCTTGTAGAGCTGGCAAGGTAACCTTCCTATAATTTCCCGGCAAGTATGTCAAGGCCTGTATGCCAAAAGGAAAAGGTGGGCTGGACTTGGACAGCCAACTCCGTCACGAATTGCCTCATGCGCTTTTCTCTGTCACACGAACAGCTGCGTGAGCAAAAGGTTAGGCGACAAAGTTATCTGCACATTACCCGCACGACTGAGAGACATTCATTAAAGTATGTTACGTTTAAAAATGAAAACACATTTAAGTTTCCGAAATTTTAGATAAAACATCATTTTCTTACAGATTATGCATTGTCTACATCTAGTCTACTGGCCGACAAGCAACCGTTCCATCTCCTTGACAACCAGAATGTATTGTGTACGACAGCCCTTTTAGGTTAACTAGTACAAATAACTCTGTATTTTGTAGTTACATATTTTTACGAGTCTCACATTTGTATTTCAAACTACTGTCTTGCTTTTCGACTTAGTATGCCGTTCTGAAATACACTCACTTAAGGAAGAAGCCAACACCGAAAGGTATGGAAAAAGTTCTTAGGCAAAACCGAACCGAGTGGATGAACCGCGCAGAAACAGAGTTGGTAATGAAAGTTTCCAATCCCGAGTCTAAAATATGCTGATCTCTATTAACCCTGTCGATTGCAAAAGACAAATCAACCTATTTCCATTTCAATCTTGGGTGGGTAGTCAGGCGCTGCGCAAACCAAGAGACTTGAATTGTCACGCAAAACGCGCAGGCAAAAAGGCTGTGCAGCAGCGAGCTAAAAGCACTTCCTCTGACCTTTCTCCAATCCAAAATGTTCTTTGGTGTATCATGCCAGACTAGCGCCACATAATCATGTTGGCCAACTCTCTTTATAATTTCGAAACGATTAGACATGGCAGTAGCTTAACTTACAATGCGGGTAAAACGATCTAAATTTATAACGCGGAGTTACATATAAGCAATTGCTTTAAAAAACGTTTACCAGGTAATCAGAACATTGAAGAAAGCTCTAAAAGTCTTGTGTTTCAGAAGCGGACTCACATTCCTAGAATTAGGCTGCCAGAAGTTAAGCAGCTATTCACTGAGGCGTTGTTTTACAAACGCTGAAATTGTCATTGCAACTAGAGAACACAGTTTGTGAACTCAACGTTTTGTTTTCAGTCGTTACAAAAAAGAAAATTGTGGCCAACTAGTGTTTAACCGCGACAAAAATTTCTAGAATGGATAGGGGATGTTTACGTTTCCGGTTATGAGCAACTGTACGCACATATGGATGCGAAAAGAACTTTCGCTGAATAGGAACTATTATACAATAACGTTCGTTTAAAACAGAGTTTGCAATGTATCCAATAAGCTTTAGTCTGCTGCATCGGTCGGTTCCTTCCTGGTGCTATAATCCAAGTCCGTTCATTTATTATAGACAACAGTAAAAGGAATTATTTAAAAAAGGAGCTTCCATTCGGCTGATTCTTAAGTGAAAATCGGTACGCAAGCGGCGCTCGTAAAACCTGGAAGATGAAATGAGGAACTCCACGTTTCTCAAGAGAGAACTAGAGAGCGGTTAGAACATCATTTTTACATTAGTCGAAAGAAAAAAGGCAGTATTATCTCTCTGAATCTCCTTATTGTAAGGATTCCTGTCGGAATTTCCGATTATTTGTGCTGTTTCCAATCCACATCTGAGGCATATTACCGGCAAAAATATAGTAAAGTTGGCAGAAACGCCCAAAAACTTAACCTGAGGCGTTTTTCGGTCACTCTTTTCACATTTGGTTAAAAAGCGGTCATAACGAATACGTATCTCCTGTAATCACGTAAGACTAGTTTGAAGGTCGAATTATTCATGTGTTCCTCGAGACTCCTCAAAATATGATCATAAAAATACATAAAGAATGAGACATCACTACTCCCGGATCTCGAGAAACTGTTTTTAATCCGCCCGTTTTTTGGCCAGACGCCAAACTGGTTCAAATTACGGAGAGAAATGGTCTCATTGGCGTATTTTCATCATTTTGCAACAACGGAAGCGATTTTTACCTCAAAACACGGTCCTACTTTGCAGAGGATAAAATTGATAAGCTCCATCGAAAGAGCAAGGGCTCTGTAAATCTTGGAATGCGCAAAACATACAATGCCTCGACTTGATTTGTGGAGTTCTTCATCTCATAAAGATCCCATGATATTTCATCCAGTATTTACTCAAAACAAGCAACTTTACACAAACGAGCTTTTCATCGACCTTAAAAACCCAAAGCACAAACTTAATCCATCCGAGTAAGAACCGGTTTTACGTTTTTAAATTATGGCGAACATTTTCTGAAGTGAATTCCCCGGACTGCGTTATGCCAACTTGTTAAAATAATCAGCTGTCCGAGCTAGATAGCTAAAAAGAAACTCTGTGCTCGCATTACAGCTAGTTAAAGAATGCCGTCGTGACGTCGCGCAGTCAACTTTTGACATCAAATTTTTTTAATGTAAACCTAATTGGAGATATGGGTAAGCAAATAATCTATTGCGTGTACACTTTAGTAGCCAAGACTATATGATCTTTATACATAAAACTTCCGGCAATGCAACAGCTTTGTATGTGGGAAATAAATAGCCCATCCCCGCCTTTATGATTTTACGAGATGATGGGCATTTGAGATGTGGGATGCGATCAGGAATCGGACCATCTCCCCTACAAAGCAGAACCGAGCTCGGGGATGAGTATCCAGGAGTATTTTTTAAATCGTTCAGGGATTCAATTTCTACATCAAATATTTCACAACATTTGACAGGCAGTCTTTTATTGACCGTTTTAAAGTTCAGATCGATAATCGCACATACTTTTTTTGTTAAATAATGATTAGAAGGCGCAGCGGTTGATCGTAAAGTATAAGCAGTAATCTCTGCCACTTATTGCAACCACTCCTCTCATTGGTCGCGCATACTTACTGTTTGTGACAAGTTGAACACTATCCTAAAAGTCCGGATGATCACGGTTATGGTTTTGAATGCTTTAATGATTTTCGCAGTCCTCGTAATCACTTTCGAGAAGGTCACTGTTATACAGCAATGTCATAATTCGCTAGTTTGCCCAGAAGAAGAACTTCTGCCTGAAAAACTCGTTATTCTAGCCCAGTCAAGTATCTAGAGTCTAGGTGGATTTACTGAAAAATTAATTTATCCGTATTTTCAGTACCAATACTAGTCAAATGTCCATTTTTACATTTCGTCGACTGTCTGCGGCTCTATATGAGTTTATTAGAACGTTTTCTATGGTTCTCAGGAAATTCTCTGTTTTTTGAGTGAAATTTCGATAATTTCTTTCTAAATTGAGGGGGAGAACCTGAAATGAAGGCAATGAAGAAAAGTTGTTATAATTTGCTCTAGTCCCCATATTTGTGTAAATATTCGAGATACATACTGTCATGTTCAGTTTGCATAGCCGTGTACTGTCTTACCTGACGTATTAGCACTAAATAATGTACTTAGTGCATATAAAAACTGCTACACAAATCTACCAACACAAATGCTGATTTTTCAGAAGCATGAGTTCCTGAAAAATAGTACTTATTACCTGTTACGTTAAAGATCGGGTGGAAGTCAAAGCCCAAGTTCCATGTAGGCCGGCAAATCCAGTGGTTTTGGGTGTTGTGGATCTTTAGGGATGGCTGACTATCTGTGGCTTTTAATACGCCAGAGTTAACTGTCTGAAATCTTAATGAGCACTTTATGCCTAGACGAAAGTTTAAATATGAGATCTTTTGAAATGACAAACAACATAGTTGGCATGTTAAAACCTTCGAATTCCTGGGGTCAAATTCCAGGTCCCGCGGACCCTGGGGTAGAAGGCAGCGGAACATTGGCTGCCGACTAACCAGAAGGGTTCATCCTATCCCCTTTGGATATTCAAGTGAGTCTCTGTTTAACAACAATAACTCGGGATAAGTCGATAAGACGGGGTTGATTCCATCCTCGTCGTGAAATCAGTAAGACCCGTTCCCGTGCGAAACGTATATACACAGTCACAGCTAAGAGACTGTCACTCCATGGCTCGTGGGTAGAGAGGTTGACTTTGATAAACCTCGAAGAAGCTTCTTCGGATACGAATGCCAGATCTCTGTCATGTTAGTTTCGCTTCTGGATAATTGGTGGCAATTACTAGAGCAAAACACAACCATGTTCTTTGGTTTTCCTTAAATCTTATCTATCTTTCGGTGGCAGACTCTGAAAAGTATTTGAGATTACGGCATGCATACTGTGGAGTGCCGATGAAAACTTTTAACTGTTTGGAAACCACCCCAGGTGTGCTTGTTAATAAAATGAAATGCGAGGGCGGTGGATTAATACAAATATTAAGGTGCTAGGTGAATCAGCAGACACTAACCCAGAGCAAAATGTGCTGCAGTTCGAAAAAATGGACTAGCTCCCCACGGCTAGAAGATTGACGTGAACAGATACTTTTTAGAGCAATAAAATTAAAAAGCGGAAATGATGCTAAGTCATAAAACCTACCATTCGAGGTCAAAATTTGATAACATGCACAAAATTATCCACGCAACACCGTAAGAAATTCGGTAGAGTTTTCCGAACCAGTAGAAGGCATGGACAGGAGCTCAAATATAACTTTTTGGTATGCGTTCCGTGTTTGTCATGGGGGCGCCGCTGTGGTGTTTTATGCTGCTAATGCTTCATTAACAACTGTCGTGCAAGTGCTTGACTAACGACCGAAGTTACATCAATACCTGACTGACAAACAGAATTTACAAATGGTTTCTTGCCTTCGGTCACGCTTTAATGCGGAGTCCAAAGTCTTAGCGCGAAGGCGTAGACATTTTATTTTAAGAAAATTTCCCCTTCATAAAGGGGCCATTGTCAAAGTCTATTTTGCATGGACAGATATTGCTTTAGATTGGTTATTCCGGCGGTATGGATTAAAGTCCGACGAGCGATGCGGCTTGATTGGCGTTGGGTAAGTTTGTTAATAATATCCCTGTATTTCTAAGAGATTAAATGATGAAATTCCAGAATCGGAGTACCTGCCAGAAAGAACGCGAGAATGCCGAGAAGTTGGCACCGAGGAGCCAAAACTCTCGCATCTGTGTCATCAGGCGGCGCAATATCGGCGAAACACGTGTCTCGGCTTTTAAATAGCACTTTAACTCTCAGCACCCCTACAGTAGGTGTGTTAACTTATGATATGTTAGTCGAAATTCTGAAATGCGTTTGCGACTCGAAAAGACTGCTTAGGAGGGTTTGTTAGACTAATAACTGTGTAGCATAATCCCGAGATATTTCAGTTACTTCGGGATGCCTACTTCCGGCCGCCTGCAAGAACTACATTCCACAGGAAACTACTCAAGTAGCATGAATCCTTCCCATTGATTTTCGATGCCCTTATAAATTTTGATATATTTCATAGAAAACATGCATAAAACATTCATTTTATTGTTTATTTGGAAGACAATTATGTCCGTATTAAATGTTATACTTGTAGGGGAGGTATAATTAGGTTTTTAAAAACTTTTTCCAGTTCTCGAACAATTGCGAGTCCGACCTACCGTTGCAGTTGCACTAAGATATTCGAAACTACAAACTGTATATTTCCCGTGTGCAGAAAATCATACATTTCCATGCAATATGGGGTTCATAAAATTCAGCAGTGAGTCTGAGCCATATTGCAAACTTTACAAGCAACATAAGTAAGTGCAGAGACACGATTTTTTTATGAAGGGGCATTTCACGGACTTAAAAATCTCATAATTAAAAACTTTCTTGAAACCCAATTTACCCTTCCTTTAAGTATAAAATTTGCGGAAGACGTAATTCTCCACCAAATGAGTAGAAGGATGAATACTTTTATGCATATTTTTATAAAATATATTTGAGTTTATAGGGGGGCAACGACAATCGATGAGAAAAAATCATGCTGCTTAAGTAGTTTTTTACAGAGTTTAGTTCGTGCAGGCGGCCGAAACGAAGTTCGTTGAAACGTCGGCATCCTGAAGTAACTGAAATATCTTTGGATAATGCTGTACAGTTCTTAGTATTACAACCCTTCTTAATTTACACTTACGAGTCGAAAATGCATTCCAGAATTTCCACTAACATTTCATGAGTTAAAACACATATTGTGCACTTATTAAGCTAATTACTACGCTGAAGAACTTGCACAGTTAATTGTCTTGCGTTCCTCGACAAAGAAATTCATCTCCATAAAAACTATTAGGAAAATCTCGAAAAACGCCTGCCAATAAAGACAATGGAGGCGAGATAAGCAACGGTTTTGGCTAGTACGTTAAATTTTAAATCTGACAGCCACCACATGGAGGTTTTCTTACAATTGTTAACGATAATTCGCGAAATTATGTCGAAAAATGAGTGCGACGCACTTCCTCGTGTCGCTGGAGCAATCCAGCATTCATGATTCTAGGGACATTTATTCCCTAAAGAAATAACGACGGTAAGTTGCCTCTAAAAAGGTTTTTGTCCTCTACTCTTTCTACTTATGCCACATGCCTTAAAGAAATTCGTGTTTAAAATTCTTAAATTTCTTTTTTGCTATTTGTTTCATTGTGTTGATTAACTTGTTTCAACAAAGATTTGTTCTGCGAATGCGTCTCGAGTTAAAACAGTTTGGAAACCTTGTTCTGGGATACGACCGACTGGGGACTTGATGAATAACACTGACACATATGGCACCTATCTATCCTTATTTACCTTCAAACCTTATTTTATAAACCAATGTGTCGAATCCGTCCGTAGGCCTTCTTGTAGCGAAAATTAAAAATACTACAAATGCCGCATCCGCCGAACTTGTCAGGTGTCTCAATGTGGATGGGAGGGACGTTATCTTAGCTCTAGGTGTGGTTATCTGCGCAATTTGCTACATAGGCATAAGTTTCATCAAAAATGTAAAAAGTGTTCGCACGCAGTGTGATATTGGTTTTTTGTGGGAGTAAAGTCTGCTGAAATCAGTAGTGGGTAACGATAGGGTGTAGTACCCACAAGTAGACGACAACGGCAAAAATATACCCTAAAGTTCAGTGTGACTCTAAACATTACTTATTGTTTACGGTTCTCTTTGGCCAAGATTACCTTCCCTTCCTGTCTTCATGTAAACTTAGCAGCAGCGCTTTATGCAAAGTCCGTTATTTTTTGAAAACTGCTTTTTGTTTATTATATAATTATCGCGCCCTCATTCCTCACCAAATTACAGCGTACGATAAGACTTTCGGCAAAAGTTTATCCTTTTCCGCGTCTTCTTACTCTTTGTCCTGTATGATGCCCCACCCCTAAAACCCCCTCTACGACCATTCAACGTACAGTACCTGTGCTAACTCATGAAATGTCACGAATTAACACAGGTTAACGCCTTGAACGCAAAATCGGTAAACACTACGGCTCCCAAAGTCTGATAGCGGAAAATAAACGATGTGCCAAAGAAATAAAGCAAAGTTTGGTTAAGAAAATATTATTTACTGAGATAAAAATAAATAATTTTCGACAAAAGTCACATTTTCGAGAAACGCCTATATTACAACCAAGTTAATAAAGGCTACGTATGAGGACGTATAAAGGAGGAGGGCGCATAAAAGGTCAAAAATAATTAAGGACAGAAACAGATACAAAAAATTAGTACTTTGTAGCTTGTCCATTCGAATTAATAACAGCAGAAAGTCTGTCCGACATTGACATGACAAGGTTATCTATGGTGGATTGTAAAATGTAATTATTGAGTATGAAATCCAATTTTTCCTGCATTGAAAGAGTCTTCTTAGCTTTGTGCCAATTTCTTTTGACTATTCCAAAAAGATTTTCGATTGGATTCAGATCGGGACTGTTGGCCGGGATGAAAATGGATTGGAGGCCATTTGCGGAGAGCGTGGTTGTTGTCTAAAATGTTAGATTATGTTTGCAAGCGGCATCAAATTCGTACCTCTTTAGAGCGGTGGACAGGTGCATTGTCCTGCAAAATTATAGTATCCATTCGGCGCCGACTTATGCCGTTGTAGCCGAAAGCATCCTTGACAATTGCAATGAACACCTTGCTGTTGATGGTGTCGGATGTTGACCGCCAGACAGGCTAACTCAATTTAGTTTTAGGTACTACACCCTATCGTTGTCCAGTAGTGGCCTTCCACGACCTCTTTTATTTCAAGGATCCACAATCCTCATTAAAGTCACCAACAGGGACCTAAATTCTTTTAGAGTCGGTGTGATTTGGCACAAGAAAATCATCTTGGTCATTTTAGATGCAGCAGCCACAGTTAACCAGTCACAGTCAGGATACAAGCTGGAAAGTCCCCGGAGGGAGATGCGGGGTAAAGTGACTGCTGAGCATGCCGCTTAGTTAGTCTTGTGTTTCGTTAATTACGATCAGAAAGATCCGAACTCAAGTGAAAATTACATTGTCCGGCCCGATCCGATTGCAGAACGTAACAACGAGGTATCGCTTGACTTGTAATACCTACCTTTTCACTCTTCGATTGGGGAACGTGAGACTAACGAACGCAAAGAAGGTTGCAATAGATGCTTCAATGCCTTCCGATCTTTGCCAGCAAATAATCTCTGCGACTGTTTGCTCTTTGACAAACAACCGTCCAGAAAGGCTCCAGAATGTAAACGCAAAACGAAACGGAATACTCCTGCTTTGTCGTCCATTGTACGTTCGATAGGCGAACCTCATCCTTGAATGACCATGAGTGTCCCTGTCATTCGATATTTCCT
>CACRXP010000812.1:260857-271988 GCA_902702965.1 Spirometra erinaceieuropaei
TCGTGAGTGACAAGTCATCGGGAACTGTTCCAGTCCATGGTTAGGTTGTGGTGGTGGTTGTTGTCGCCGTCGGCGCGGGGATTGTGGTAATGTTGGAGAAGGTGGTGCTGAGCGACGGAGCACCGGGAGTTGGCGCGCCGGTGGTGTTGGATGTCGACATAGCGGGATGTTGCGGTAGTGCGGTGGAGTTGAGGTCGGTTACTGAGATGGGAGGAGGAGTTGTCGTGTTCATAATATGTTGGGTCCAGAAATGCCCGAAGAGGCCTGTTCGTGCGCGAAATTTCCGTCAGCATCGTGGGCATGATGGAAGGGCCGCTTATTGGAACTGTTGGCCGGCGACGTTTGTAAGCAGCTCTTTTGGCGTTGATAAGCGTGATGCGGTTGGCTTTGTAAGTTGTAATTACAATCTTCACTCCTGTTCTCCGGACGAAGTTGATCATTGCCAAGGCAAAAGTACAAAACTATGAAGCAGTATTGACGTCGTTCAAATGGCAATTAAAATATTCATCACCCTAGAACACTTTTTGAAGAACACAGAGGCCAGACAGGTTGAATTGAGGAGAGAGCCAACGTAAGAATCACAATAACGTTCTCCATCACCCGAAAGTTTTTCCAGAAACCAGACATGGTTGGCCACTACAGTTTTGTCAGCTCATTACCCTTTGGTATTCATCATGTGCGTATTAAGAGTGTCTACATGTCATTTAAGCTCGGAGAACCATAAGGTCATTTGAGTTGGCTGCAGTATGACAATGGGTCTGCACTAAGGACATACAGGGAGTAGAGGACGAGAGAGGGACAGTTAATTATCGCCTCCCACCAGATACACTTAGGCTCCTCACCATTTTCTATCTTCTAGTGCATTATATCAGCGCTCATTTGTGACTGAGGCCTTTATTTTGGGAATGTGAGAAGTGGGGATAGTAAGGACCTGCTAATGGATTTCGTTAACCTATCAGATTCAGTAAGATGACGGCCACTGAGATAACAAATCACATGATCTTATGTTTATCCGTATGGCAGATTCGTTTAATAAGCTTGATATTGACGAAAAAAGACAAGGGTCACATGAGTGTACTACTTTGGGCTTATTACCGAAGACGCATGAATAAGAATCCGTCGTTTTCTCCGTAATAAGGACGCTCACAAATATTATCAATGACTCCCATGATATTCATTAAAAACTTTCATTTGAGAGGGCGAGGGATGCCAAATAGAGGTGTTACTAAATTAGCATTAAACGCAAATATCATCTCTAAGAATACAGAGAAGTGCAAAAACGTATGAGTCATAGGATTGTTGTGCGAGAGAAATCACGTGTACTTTAGTTCCGTTATTCATAGCAGAAACCAACCTGTCGCTGTTAAAAGAGAAAGAAAGAACGCGTTGGTGGCGATATTTCGGATCACACATGCGGATAATTCAATCCGTTACTTTCTGGCAGAAACGCCAAAGAAGACTTACTTTAAGTTTAAATCTCAGAATGCATGGGCATAATAACAGTTTCATCAGTTTTGAAATAGTTCCGCAAATATTCTCATGTTACACTTGAAAAGTCAAGTTGGCAAACACGTGTTTTCGGTTATTCTTCTTCCGGCCAATACAGCTAAATGAAGGAATGAAAATGTACAAAATCAACATTTTTATAGGTGTCTCAAGGGCTATTAAGTCATTAACACTCATCTTCCCCACGCCGCTCGCATGACAAGATCGTGGGTTTTGGTCCGCGGAGCTAGGAGGGGGGGGTAAAAGAGTCTTTGAGTGATGTTCTTAGACTGAATACACGGAGTACCCATCACCGTAATTAGGGATTTGGGGTGGCATGTCATCATCGCTTGGGACTGACGTTAGCCACGGCAGAGGGAGCGCTTGTGTCAGGGTTTTCTGACAGTATAACACCGGATTTGCTAGCCGTATAGCCACTGCCTCGGCCGTTGCTACTCTCCGCCAACGTACGCCTTTAGAGAAGCATGTTGGTGCCCGGTAGACAACCTGAAATGCTTCCTTGGCATCGACTTGGTGATTCGTATCGAATAAAAGTGCGAGAATAGAACTCGAAATCGACCGGGTCTCACCTCTGTCTAGCTAGGCGGGCATATATTCACGCACCCTCTTTACTAGGCGTCTCGTTGTGCGGCCCATGTATCCCGCTCCACAGGAGCAAGTAAATGGGTAAGATCGCAGTTGGTAGCCATACATTATACGTTGATATTGTCGACGTACGTACTTGTTATCAGTAGGTGTGCTCTTACTGAGTTAGGCAGGTCGTCCGTTTCGGTCAGGCTGTTGGGTTTAGTGAGGCTTAGGGTTAGGCGTAGATTAAGTTTTAGGATTAGGATTTGCGTTTTAGGGTCAGGTTTCAGTGTTAGGGTTTAGGTTCCCGTTAGGGTTACGGTTAAGGCTATGGTTAGGGTCGGAGTCGGGGTCAAGGTTCGGGTTAGGTTTATGGCTAGGTTTTGGGTTAGCGTTGGGTTTTAGGATTTTGGTTAAGTTTAGGTTTTGAGGTTCAGAGTTAGGCCGTATGTTTGCAGTCAGGATTGGATTTTAGGGTTAAGCGTAGGATTTAAATTTATGTCATTATTCTACCTGCTTAAAACTTCCCAGCATTTTCCCTGTTAACTTTACTTTTACCCAAGAAATCCAGCATTCCTTTACAAGCCCTTCCATTTTCCCACCCATATAACTCTCTTTCCCACCATTACCATACGACAGGGACCTGGCCGTCTGCCTCCAGATTCGCGGCTACCAACTGCAATCTAACCAGTAAATGAGCAGATGCACCTGCTGTGGACTCCAACGGTAGTCTGTCTTTACCTCCCAAACGTAGGAAGGGAGAGTTTGTGAAGCATACGCGTAAATTCGCCGCGGGGAATGCCCTCGTGATAGCTGTCGTTAAGGACCGTCTGATTAGTCCGCTCTTTGCGTCTCCTTCAAAAGGCAATCTTATGAATACCTCTTTCTTTTCCACAGTCGCAACAGTGGGCTTTGCGGAGCGTTCACCAATACTTCGGAGGATAAATCTATCTGGCTATCCGTTCTCGCGGAGTGTGTTCCGCAGCTGTTGGAGCTCTTCTTCAATAGTTTCAGGTGAGCAGATGCGTCTCACTCTAGCCGCCAATCCCTAGACTAACTTTCGCTTGATGCGTAGGAGAACAAAACTGTGGAAACGAACGTATTGTCCCGTCCAGGTTTTCTTTCGGAACACCGTGCGCTGGATAGACCCATCATCCTGCCTGTGCAGAACGACATCGAAAAACGCAATTTCGTTATCTGCCTCGGCCTCTGCAGTGAACTTTAGCGAGGGGTGCGCGCTGTTGAACTTTTGGACAGGGTCATCGTTATCGGTGGTACCATCCGCCAGGCAGAAGATATCGTCCACGTACCGACCGTAGAAGACGAAGCCATTAATTGTGCCTTGCAATCTTATTTTCTCGACTTTGCCCATAAAAGCATTAGCAAGGAACGATCCAAGCGGTGAGCCATTGGCACACCATCTGCCTGCCCGTATAGTTGACCATTGCACTGAAACTGGACATTTCTATGCAAAACGTCAGTTGTTCTTTTAGCGTTTTCACGACATGTCTGTGGGGTAGTTCGTATCACAAAGACTATTTATTGTTTCTGACAGGGGTACGTTTTTAAACAGTGATGATACATCCAGTGATAACGTCCTCCGTTCGCCAACGTTAATATTTTTAATAGCTTCGATGAAATCAAGGGAGTCTTTTAAAAGAATGGAGACCAGGTGGACTAAGCTCCTACGAAGCGTCCAGTCAGCAAAACCTCAGACCGTCCTTCCGAACAATCCGGAACTGTACGTGCATAATTATTCCTCAGCACGTCTTGATAAAGCTCTCGTAGAGGTACTAGGTCTTGGCCCTAAATTTTGTATTGCAGGACGAATGCCGAACCAATTAGAGCTAGAAATCCGATTTGTGATTCTCTTTAGTCAGACTGCAGATCTAAAACCTACCGAAGCTAGAGAAGTTGATTGTCTTAAGTCGACTCTGGTTAACTGCTGCCAACAGTATCTAAGGAAGGCCCCGAGAAACAAGGGTCACTTGACAAGGGCCCATATCGATAGTCTTAGGGAACTTCGTAAAAACAAAACATTGTGCTTACCAGACCGGATAAAGGTTCAGGAATAGTGCTGATGGATAGAACGGGTTATGTGGCGAAACTAGAAGAAATATTGTCGGATCGTTCCAAGTTCTCAAAATCCGAGAAAGATAAGGATTTCACGGAGGCTGTCGAGGGTCAGTTGACGACTATTCTCAAAGATCTCTGCAAAGAAATCCATTTGTTTGGCAAAGATTATGAACGACTGAGACCGGTGGGCTCAACAATACCAGGAATATACGGCCTTCCTTAAATTCACAAACAAGGGTTGCCTCTACGTCCAATCTTGGATATGAGGAATTCGCACTATCATATCGTTGCAAAATGGCTGGTGTAAAGACTAAAGCTATTGCAAAGCTATCTGTACCCTGGAAGTTTAAAAGACTGTTTTGAGTTCGTCGAAGCTATCAAAAATATTAACGTTGCCAAACGGAGGATGTTATCACTGGATGTATCATCGCTAGTTACCAACGTACCCCTGTCAGAAACAGTAAATTATCTTTGTGGTGTTATTCGTGATACGAACTACGCCATAGACAGGCCCGTGAAAACGCTAAAAGAACAACTGACGTTTTGCATAGAAATGTCCAGTTTCAGTGCAATGGTCAACTATACGGGCAGGCAGATGGTGTGACAATGGCTCACCGCTTGGACCGTTCCTTGCAAATGTTTTTATTGGCAAAGTCGAGAAAATAAGATTGCAAGGCACCATTAATGGTCCCGCATTAAACGCATGCAGCTTAGTCTTTGGAAATCACCCAAAGCAATTTTCGGTAGGATATGGTCATGAAGCCGCATCTGATGGACGCATTACGGTTGGGGGTAGGATTAGCAATTAGGGGTTATGGTTAGGATTGAGGGTTAGGTGTTAGAATTAGGGGTTATGGTTAAGGATTAGGATAATAACTTTTCAACCACTGCAAGTACAAACGCGCATTCCCAGTGGCCTTTCTTTTGCATATAAATACTTGGCCTCGTTGCCTGTGCATTCCCCGGTCCCACCTGTAAAAATTCCTATAAGCACTGTCCCCGTAAAACAGGTGGCTGGGGTTTGTTTACCTTGCGTGTAGCTATATAATTATATCTGGACCATTTCTAAAAAGAAGGAAGCGTGATTGTCTCGGCGAAATAAACGGAAGAATTGCAGTCGGACCTCCTTGAAATTGCAGTGGAAACAAAACTTCCAACGCAGCATCCTGAGGTCGCTGAAGTTGGGCATCTAAATATAAGTTTACGTTGAGGTCCTGTTACGCTGACCGGATTTGTCGATTTGCTATTGTCTACGTACTATAACTGATTTCAGTAGGCGTCTGACACCTGGTCTTTTTTGTCTCCGCCTAGTTTCGTGGGCTGTGGTTAGGTTTAGGGTTACAATACTGGCTTTCTCTTAGGTCTTTTGGGGTGGGAGAGGGGCGTATCAGGCCTGTGTTCAGCTATAGAGTTAAGGTTAACTTTTAGTCCCAGTGTAAGATGTACTTTTCGGCTTACCCTTAGCTTCCTGGTTAGGCTTGTGTTACTGTTGTCAGTTTGGTTGACCTTTTGGGGTTGGAGTCAGAATCAAGGTTGGCATTAAGGCTTACATTTGCATTTGCAGTTTAGATTACTGTTAAGACATTTTTGGTTAGGGCTTGAAACTTGTCAGGCTTCGAATATTAGGCTTGGAGTTGGAATTAGGCATATGGTCCGGCTATCTGTCAAGTTAACTTCTACGACTGAGGTTTGGGTTAGGGCTAGGTTTTAGAATGAACTTCTGTTCGGCCGCATGCACAAACCACACTCTGTAGAAAATGACTGCTTAAGCAGCAGGAATTTTTTTCACCGATTTTCGATGCCCTTTAAAATTTTTTTATATTTCATGGAAAACATGCATAAAAATATTCAGTCTTATACTCATTTGGTAGAAAATTACGTCCTTATTCAATTTTCTACTCGAAAAAAGGGTATGATTCCGTTTTCGAAAAATTCTTAACCATGAGATTATTTAATGCCGTGAAATGTCTGCTCGTAAAGCATCGTGTCTCTGCATTTGTTTATATGGCTTGTAAAGTTTACGATACGGCTCAAATCCACTACTAGATTTTATGAACCTCATATGGTCTCCTCCTAAAACCGTAGAGAAGTGTACGGTTTTCCGGACACAAAAAATACATGGCTGGTAGTTCGGAAACCCTGAATGCACGTTTAATGCCAGGTCGGACTTAAAATTATTCGGGAATTAGAACAGTTTCTAACAAAGGGAACTGCACCATTTCTTCGGGTATAAAATTGGAAGAAGACGTAGTTTTCTACCAAAAGGATAAAAGAATGCATATTTTTATGCATTTTTTCCACAAAATGTTAACAGATTTTTAAGGGCATCGAAAATTAATGAAATAATTGCCTGCTATTTAAGTGGTTATTTTTTACAGAGTGTGGTTTTTGCATGCGGCCGGAAAGAAGTTAGCTCGAAAACTGGCATCCCAAGATAACTGAATCATTATAAAATTGTGTTGCATAATGATTAATTTTACAACCCAACTTAAGTATTCTTTTCGAAACAACAAATTCATTTCAGAATTTCGGTTAACATTTCATGAGTTAGCACACCAACTGTATGTTAGACTGTCCACAGAAAGACAGACAGTAACTGCTAGCCTGCATGTTTCCATTAGACACACCCGAATGTTGCGACTTCCAGTAGGACTGTTCAGTGTCGTTGGCGGTCAACTAGGAAAAAGTTGGGCTACGTTGTCGGACAAAGCGTTGACAAACACAATGGCTTACAGCAGCGCAAGGCAACAACGACCAATGTTCTCAGGCGATGATCGTCCTTTCTAAGGATAGACTACGTCTTCTGCGTCTGCCGTTGTGAGCCGAGAAGGCCTAGAACAACTCCGTTGGTCAGTGAAGTACGGAGGACGGATTTGCATAGGAGGCGGTATTCAAATATCTATATTTATGTTTATGACGGCTTACGGATACAAAAGTTGACCATTGTTGGAGGGGGAAGTGAGAAGGATTAAATGAGGAATCTCCTGACTTCTCTACCCAGTTCACCGCTATGGCTAAGCTTCTGCCGTGGCAGATGAACAGAAAAACGACCGTTTGCTAACTGCCCTCTGTATTGCGCCCTCGCTGGTTTGTCCAACTGCTTTATTGACGCATACAGATGCGATCCGGCAAAACACCAATTCTCATTGGCCCTCCTTTCCTGCCTAAGTTATGTCTGACGGCCTCGTATGGCGCCGGTAGGCCGATCCTACGGTTGATCGAGTTGGCGTTCGATTGTCAAGCTTCGATTATCCCTCTCGCCCTTTTGCTTCCAGGTCGGCCGATTACTTCTGCCTTGTCTACGCCGAATTGATGGTTATTTTCGAGGTTGCGCACAGCAACATGTGACCATACATCTTTTCGCTTTACAGATAGAGAATGGTCATGCATGCGCGACCTTAATCGTTTGTCGGTCATGCCACAATAATTGGCCGGACAGTCTAGACAGTTGACGCGGTAAACAATTCCTGACGTGTCCTCAGGTGGTAGCCGCCCCCTGGGCTGCATGAGTAAGCGGCGGATAGTGACCTCCGGCCGGTGTCCAGGGCCCACGTTGGGTGGTCTGAGCATGCGTTCAGTGGCTTCGGAAACGTCACTCATGCAAGGTAAAGCATGGAAGATTTCAGGTTTTTGTTTTTGTTCACCGTCGGTCTTCGTGTGCCTTTAATACAGGCAATTTTTTATGGAGCTACGTGGGTACCCATTGGAGAGAAAGAGACGCCATAGGGATTTACGCTCTCGAAGCTTTTCAGCCTCTGTGCTGCAGTGTGTGTTACTGCGTAGGAAGAGTGTCCGCACGCAACTGTGTTTATTTGACAAGGGGTGGTTACTGCCGTAATGGACGATTTTCGCAGTATCGGTCGCCTTTCGAAAGACACCAGTCCGGAGGGCTCCGTCTTCCTGTCTCGACACCTGGACATCCAGAAAGGGGATTTCTCCGTTCTTTTCTTCCTCCATTGTGAATTGAATTTGGGGGAAATTGAGGACAATTTCTTTTTGAACGTCTCTTTCACGGCTCGAGGTACGATGACAAAGGTGTCATCCATGTAGCGCATCCAGAATTTTGGCATGTAGGACTAAAAGAGTCCTGTTTCCAGTTCTTGTACAACTGCTTCAGTTAGGTAGCCGGAGCTTGGTGATCCCATCGGAGTTCCGTAGATTTGCTCGTACACCTGGCCATTAAACGTAAAATACGTGCTCAACCAGTAGTCCAGTAGCTCCATTATGTGCTTCCTTTTCAGAAGTCTTTCCTCTTCATCGTACCTCCTCTCCAGTGGGTCAATTATGACCTTCATGGCTAATTCTTTAGGGATGAAGGTGAAAAGTAGATACGACGTCGAAGAACACTATTATTTCGTCGGGGGCTATTTTGATGCCTCGGAGTCTTTCCAGGAATTGTGGTGAGGATACAGCTGTGTGTTCTGAGCCCTCCATCAGCTTCTTCAGATGTTTGGTAAGCCATTTAGCCAGACCGTAGGTGTGCCTTTCAGCGCCACAATTGGCCGTAAGGGAACTTTTGGTTTGTAGATCTTTGGCAGACCATAGAAGCGTTCAAGGACAGCATCTTGTGGTTCCATCTGTCGCCAGTCGTTCTCAGATATTGCCTGTTGGTTCCTCATTAGACTCAGGCTCTTGTTGATTTTTCCGACCAGTGTTTTCATGGGGTCGGTGTCAATAACTGTGTATAACGGTTTATCGTTTAGTACCTCCTGAGCTTTCTCTACGTACTCTGACTTATCCAGGATCATGGTTGCCCGTCCTTTGTCTGCTGGGACAATTACAATTTATTCGTCCCTCTTTAATTCTTTAATGGCATTTACCTTGGCTGAGGAGATGGTTCGACGTGGCCTACGGGATATGATGAGAGATGCGACTCGTTGGCGAATCGAGTTCTTCGAGTCTTCTGTGCCCTTCGTCTTTGAGAGCGTCGCATCAAGTGCAGCGATAAAATCCACTGGGCGTGCGTCCCCTGTGTTGTGGCCTAATTCGTGCCGGAGCACTTTAATCTGGTCTTCTGTCAGCTGCTTGGATGACAGGCTGTGGGTGGAGGATGGCTCGGGTAGTGTGTCTTGCTTTAGATTACTCATTTTATTCAAGAGTTGGGCCCTCTTCTTCTCTCGCTCGCTAATCACCTTACTCGAGATCCAGCTCTGCACGTTTCTCAAGGGTTCCATCTCGAGGTATGCTGCATATGCTGTCTTTTCCCTTTCGATTTCCCTGCTGTAATTTCCCAGGCGAATGTGACACTCGTTGATTAAAGTTTTTCGTATGCATCGGCTGCAGCTCCTGGCGACCGCCCGACCGAAGTCAGTTCTAGCCCGTGGTCTTACAGAAACACTCTTTGGCATAATGTCGGACCTCAAACAGTTGTGTAGAAAAGCTAATTGTTAATATATAGACTCCTGTCTATGGGAATATATTTCCCAGCGTCGTGCTCGGCGAAGCGCTTCTCGCCCGGAATCATGATGGATATGGGCGAAAATGCTGACCCCAGGTGTTGAGATGGGAGAAGGTAAAGAGATCGCTGTGGAGGATGGTTTATTCATCTGGCTTTTCACACTCATACTTGAGCACATCATTGGAGATAGACTAAAAGTGGGAATACAAGGTTTAAAAAAGTCTTTCGTACTCACTACTGATAGGTCTATTGTTCCCTCTTCTCATTGGCCCTCCTTTCCTTACCTACAACCTTATGTACACAGCTTGTACACCCTAATGACAGGGCTGGCTACCTCGAAAGATAATGTGTTGTCTAAAAAAAGCCCATGCTCTAGTTGTGATGCCGTCTATTGTGGCCTAACGGGAAATCTGTCTCAACCCGTATACATGAACATCAGTAAGCGGTGAAGAGACGCGAAAATCTATCCCAGATGGCCATGCACACACTGGGCACTGGGCACAAATTTGCACGGGAAAACACTCGCATTGTTGGCGACTGCCCAATAAGGAAGGGCCGCGAATTTTTGGAGGCAATGCACTCGGAGGAGGCATGCATCAACCAGCATATAGAACTAGGTGCCACATACAAAATTGTAAAGGACAGGTTTAAACTGGCCAAACCAATCCCGAGTAGATGACTTTAACCAATCATTGTTTTTGTAAGTAATGATATTCTGCATATATATATATATATATATCAATCAGGAATGGGCGCACACCGATCTATTGTCTTCACGAAGCAAACAAGCTCCGTATGTGTGGCAAAGGTCACGAACAGGCAACCAATTACCAGGCCGAAGTCGGCCAAGTCATAATAGCAGAGAGGAGGAACGACAGAGAATGCGGGTAGATTGATACAGCACTGTTTCGGGCTTATTCTGCCTTCATTCAGCCAATCATAACCCTGACCACCAGCAGCTGCGACCAGAAACGCAAACATTCGCACAGACGCACCTGGCGCAGTCGGGCCACCACTGAGGCCTACCAGATGGGTCATAAGCACTTCATCGAACTGAAGTTCATCAGTGCCTCGCTACCTGTCATTCTCTGTCGCTGCAGATCGGGTATTTATCAATCAGGAATGGGCGCACACCGATCTATTGGCTTCACAAAGCAAACAAGCTCCGTATGTGTGGCAAAGGTCACGAACAGGCAACCAATTACCAGGCTGAATGAAGGCAGAATAAGCCCGAAACAGTGCTATATCAATCTACCCGCATCCTCTGTCGTCCCTCCTTGCTGCTATATATATGAATAACTGAAGTGGTATTCATTCCGAGATGATATGATGAAAGAAGGAAGTCCGTCGGAAATAGAGTTTTACTCGTAAATTTTCGAGCTGGTTGCACCAACCCGTCGTCAGACAAAGTGAAAAGTGAGAGGTGGCATTGTCACACTGCTGGTTGAGGATGCAGACAGAGAGGTAAGCAGACGACCTTGAGAGGGGGAGGTGTGCATTGTGTTGTGATGGGTGCGGGAGGTGAGGATAGGTGTTGTGGGTCCAAGCTGTGGCTCACCGTGTTGGGGGAGGGAGGGGGAGTAG
>CACRXP010000813.1:13804-28238 GCA_902702965.1 Spirometra erinaceieuropaei
AACCCACGCAGTAAGGGGAAGGCTTTAGCGCAGCCAACGCTCTAACCACCTGAGCTACGAGGCCCCGCCGGACGACGCGAGTTTAATCACATTTGGGTCAAGTTACCCGCCCAACCTACTGCAACGTCTGGAATCCACCAAACCTGATACAGTAAGATGACTGCCCAAGCAGGATTTCCTAAGTAATTCGTCTAGAATCAACCAGATATTTACCAGGCTCGCGAGCCTTTGATGACCCTATTGCTAATGATAGCTTTGGGTCAATGTGCAATTCCGACATCCGGTCGTACAGCAATGCGTTCGGTCGCTTCTGATACGTCCTTTATACTTGACAGTACAGTAGGTTGGCTAACTCATGAAATGTCAACCGAAATTCCGAAATGCGATTTCGTTTCGAAAAGATTAATTAAGTGGGGTTGTAAAACTAGTTAACCGGCAGCATAATTCTATAATACTTCAGTTACCACAAGATGCCGGCTTTCAAACGAACTTCCTTCCGGCTTCATGCAAAAACTGCACTCTGTGAAAACATGGCTACTTAAGTAGCATGAATTTTTCTCATTGATTTTCGATGCCCCTGAAAGTCCGATTATATTTCATGGAAAACATGCATAATAATATTCATACTTTTGCTCATTCGGTAGACAATGACGTCTTCTTTAAATTTTGAGCTCGAAGGAGGGACATAATTCGGTATTCAAAAACATTTCCAATTCCCGAATAATTTGGAACCCGCTCTACCGTTACAGTTGGATGCAGGGTTTCCAAACTACAAGCCCTATATTTTCCACGTACGGAAAACCACATATTTCTGTACGGTACTAAAGGGGGACCATATGAGGTTCATAAAATTTAGCAGTGGATTTGATCCATATTGCTTACTTTGCACGCTTCATTGGTAAATGCAGAGACATGACGACTTATGAACGGCCTTTTCACGGTGTTAAAAGTCTCACAATTCGAAACTTTTTCAAAACCAAATTATGTCCCTCCTTTGAGTATATAACTTGAAGGAGACGTAATTTGCTACCCAATAAGCGGAAGAATAAAGATGTTTATGCATGTTTTCCATGAAATATAATCGGACTTTCAGGGGCATCGAAAATCAATGAGAAAAATTCATGCTACTTAAGTAGCCATGTTTTCACAGAGTGCAGTTTTTGCATGAAGCCGGAAGGAAGTTCGTTTGAAAGCCGGCATCTTGTGGTAACTGAAGTATTATAGAATTATGCTGCCGGTTAACTAGTTTTACAACCCCACTTAATTAATCTTTTCGAAACGAAATCGCATTTCGGAATTTCGGTTGACATTTCATGAGTTAGCCAACCTACTGTACTGTCAAGTATAAAGGACGTATCAGAAGCGACCGAACGCATTGCTGTACGACCGGATGTCGGAATTGCACATTGACCCAAAGCTATCATTAGCAATAGGGTCATCAAAGTCGAGGAGCAATGTGTCAAGAAGGAGTCTGGAGTAGTCTGTCGCATCCCGTGTCTAAATTGTCCTTGTAACTACACAGGTCAGACTGAACGCATGCTCGGATCGCGCACATACGAACATAAAACGGCTGTGGGATGGGTCTGCGAACTATCGCAAGTGGCTGGCCACACCTTCGAAACGGGTCACGAGTTTAACTTCGCAACCATCAAGACGATCGCCCGTGCCGGAAGTAAGACACAGAGAATCTGGTGACGGCTAGGCCTCGGATGCGAACTCATTCAATCGATTTATAGATCTGGCGTCGGCGTACAGAGCCCTGCGTAATCATCTCCAGACTTTCTTTGCCGACCGCCGATTGGCTATTACTGCCTGAGGATAAACTCGCGTGAGCTAAAGACCTCAGAGAAATAAACAACCTGTTTTGGTGCGTGACCGGCCCTCTTCTTCCTTTCTCATGCATACGCCTGAAACTTGAACAGTTATTTCCATTCTCAAATAAAAGTTCTCCCGATCATTACACTGCCACTTCCATACGACCGTCAACTGCGGATATCGGGTTCTTTACTCAGATCATGCCAATTTGGACCATCCAAATTGAACGTCCCTACATTGGAGAACATCTTGTGCCACTGAGCTGCCTGGGCTACATGACCTTCAGTCCAGGGCATCCGTTGTTTCTTAAAGTACTTTATCGACAGCTATATTTGCTGAAGCTTCACATAAGCGAACAATGATGAACGTTTTAGGATCCCTTAAATGGTGGCCTTTGAAGACTTCAGCGCCCAATCTCGCTGGACGGTTTTTATGGTATCAGTTATCGCAGATACAGTCCATAACAATCCTGTTTTCGCCTGGAGTGTTTAAATTGACCACGAGCTGCAACATGTCCATTTGCCAGGGTTTTAGTCTCTACACGTACTGTTCGACCTTTCAACTACTGAAATCCATTGTACACAACGCCGAACTTTCGCAACATGCAAAAACCGTACGTTTCACTCCCTTAGGCATACATAAGGGGTGAATAATGATTGGAACTCGTCGATCTTATGAACAAATCGATTTGTGAGCACTTCTCGCAGGGTCATCGTCACCCTATTGGTCGGTGGTGACTACCATTCAAAGCTAAGCACAACGTGCATTATCTTGCCGGTCTAGGTGCAGAGCAATGTTGCCATATAGTTACGGGGTTCCCGCCTTCTGTCCTTTCCCTTGATTTTATATTACACTAAACAATTTTGGGATAAAAGCGTGGGCAGGGCTGACAAACTACCACCCGCCTGAAATCCACGCTTGCATCCCCGCCACCCACCTTGTGCTGATGTCTGCATCTGCTCATCGACTTCGAAGGTAACACTTTCAACAGTATTCATTTCCTTGCACTACAATGGTTATTTGCTTATTTGTTTGATGGTCGTGTACGCCATAAAGCTGCAGAAATACAACGTGGTAACTTTAGGCGGTGTAGCGCAAAGTTTAATCCTAATGACTTACTGTCATACGGACAGGGTGCATTACTTAAGCGACTGACAGTTTGGTACGAAATGTGCGGTTTGCAAACGTGCGCGCTAGTAGGGAATGGCATTATTGGGGGAGATGATTCTGTTGGTACTGTTTTCGCAGTCATTTAGAAGAGCATTCGACGATGTGGCTGGACTGGTGTCGGGGATTGCCGCGTTTGCGTAATATACTGCGGTCTGTGGGACTGATTTCAGGGAGAGGTTATGTTTCAGCCCTGCAAAAACTTGCCACACTAAAAGTTTTCACTTTTTACTCTCTATCTTTCTCTCGTGCAACAACCGGACGGACGTCCGGAAAACTGGCGAAATGTTGTTCAAAATGAGGTGGGACAGGCTGTATCTGTTACGGCATGGTAGTTAAAGGGGAAAAACAACCAATGACAAGGAACTGAGGAAGAGGGTTGGGTGCCTGGAAATGCCAAAGTGGGAGGATGGCAGCGGGGTGTGAGCGTGTGTCATCGCTATAGCGCAATGTGGTAGGACGCGGGCAGGAATGTACGGGAGTAAGGTTGGGCCAAGGTAGCCTCAGAGTCCGAACGAACGCCTTCTGTGAACAGAAAGTTTATCTGACTTCTTGGTGAATGTTTACACTGGAATCATCACAGATCCAAGACAGTGTCGCCGGTAAGAAATATCGCAAATCGGCAAACACTTTATATGGAAATCAGCTGATATGGGCAGTCTCCGCAGAATGTGCCGCCACTAGATGAGGACAAGACAAAAAGGTGCTAAGGGATTTTTATGCACCAGCCATTTAGCTGCGTACTTTGAATACGAAATGCCGTTTAGACACACTGCACTCTACAAATACCAGAGTGGGCAGTCTCCCAACGAGTCGGAAAATGCGTCTCACTCTGGTTCCTCGCAGTAAATCGGGCTACAAGGTGGACTGATATCAAGACAATAGTGCTGCCATAACGGATGTGGAACGTCGTGAATGACGACTCACGTCACGTCAGCAACCTTGATCAATTCCATCGACTGTCAGCTGACAGAGCCATGGTGAAGTGGCACCTCAGTGTGGCCCTTATGGCACTCCAACTCCCATCAGATCCACGGGTCTACTTTTGAACTTGGCCCCTGTGTGGCACGCGTAGACGCCCCGTCCAGCCTCGTCGACCACGGCGTCCGCACCCACCTCTAGACGCCACGCTAGCAGGACGTGGCGGGCGTAGGAAAGACAGAGAGAGACAGAGAGCTAAGCGTATCAAAACTAGCCCTCGCTTTAAGCAGAGTAATGTGTAAGTTACGACGGCGCAGGCTTCGGCATGATGATAGGCCACGTCAACCTTGACGGTCAATCCATCATGACTCAAAGTAACAAGCACCCTGGGGGTAGGTTTCGGTAGCACGGGTCGAGGTCTCGCATCTTACTCTTCTGTTACGTGGCCTTCACCATCCCCCCGCCCCCCCCCGAAAAAACTACTAACGCGACGATGCGTGTTTGAGTCTGTCCCAGTGTCAAAAAAGAGCATTAAAGTATGCAGATGGAGGGAGGAGTTTTATTGAGGGTTATGGCTGTTCCCTCAAAAATTATGTACACACACACATAATGGACTCTGAGGCGGGGAAGGGGAGGCCTCGTGTTTGTTACTTCTTTCGGAACTTCGGCTTCTTCTTGTGTTGGGCCTTTGAGGGTTCCACATCGGTCTGGCCGAGACGTAGTTTCTTCCGTCGTTCGGAGCGGTCAACTAGAGCCTCTCGACCATGCTTCCTCGGCATCTGTCTACAAAGACACAAGAGAGAGAGAGAGAGAGAGAGAGAGAGAGAGAGAGAGAGAGAGAGAGAGAGAGCGAAAGCCCTGCTTCGTGTAGCATAGGTTTAGACAGTTGCTTGAGAGGTTATGTAGGTAATAAGCGTGTTTCTTCATGGACTACTGCCGAGACGTCTGCAAGCGTCAGTCACTCCGGCCTGCAATTAAACTACGACAAGCCGACCTGTGCTGACCTGACAGCCCGGCTGGATGTGACATGCCCACGCGGACTAATTTAGCCAGCCAATAGAGTGGGCGTTCACGCGGGAGTCCACGCTGACTGTCACCTCATGTTTCAGCACAAACGCGAGCGCATGCCTACAGCCGGCCAGGAACCGTTGCGGGCTAAGTTGACGCTCAGGGACTCTGCTCGCCTAATATGACCTTCCTACTGGCGTCTTCTATCTTCTTATGCCAATCGGGTCTTGCCAAAAGATGGCATTTAAGGCAGACTTATAATATTGGCCACCGTGTGCACAACTTCGTTTACCTAAGGGGACACACGACAGTTCGACCATCGTTTCCGACGATGTCCACCGTGTGCTCCACGACTAGGTCAAGCAGTCACGGTAACTTGTGCGTGAATTAGTTTATAGTGATAGTGGACTTGCGTAGCAGCTGCCGCACTCTCTCCTCCCCACTCCCCACCTGAATCCGGTGTCAAGACAGAGTCAAGAAGACCGGAGGCGGGGGCGCAGCTGGATGGCACGGTCGAGCCCACACCTTGGCGCTCCACTCCACACCCCCTGGTCCACACAGCAAGTGACCAGGATTTTAACCAACATCAATAATGGGAGGACGGCAGGGGCTACAATGTGCGCGATGTACGCCGGCAACGGGGTCTGCCACCGCACCCCGACCTGTTGGCATTTCTTATGGCGCGCATTCTGATAACGCCTGCCGGAATCCGATAGGGTCCCCGTGCTGTCAGCCTTTTGGGCCACCAATCTTAGCGCGCCGTGATAGACTCGAGTGCGTCAGGCTTACCATATTTGGGAATTGCGCTGATATGCCGCTGGGAGTGTATTCCCCGATGTCAGTCGCACTCTTTTCTGCACCAGTCGACTGCCCGAGCCTGGCGAGATCAGGCGCAGCCATTGGCAAGGCGTGGAAGCCTGCATCTAAGGGCTGTTACGGATTTGCACAGGCTCGGCGTAGCCTGATAAACTCGGGCCGTGATCCAGTCTGACCCCTGCATTTTGGTTTAAGGAATCTACAGAGCAGCCCGCTACGGGGGATCATGTGTAAAATACCTCGAAAGAAACAAACATGCCTAGAACTGTAGCCAATCGGATTGTCTATCGTCCAAGAACTGAGCCCTCCTCATCAGCGGCATTCGGTTCTCAGGTCGCACCCCTGAGACCACGCGGCCTGATCGGTCAAAAGACGTTAGAGTTACACCCTTGACGACTACGGCTGACTGACACTCAGGCGTGTGGGGACAGGTTTCGCGCGGACGAAATAAGCAACGGATGGCCCCAGCACTCACGACGGCGAGCAGGTCATGAGCTTAGATGCAGGCAGACAGGGGAAAGACACCCGATGGTCGGCCAGCGGGCATAAGCGGAGCTTTCAACTGAGAGCCGATGCCGCGCATATTGCAGATGGTATGTTTCAGCGGCGAGGCAGGCTTATAATCACAAGAAGGAAACAACAGCCAATAAAGCGCACTAACGCGCCGAGAAGACAAGGAGCGGTGAGGACTTACTGCTCATCCGCGGGCACTCGAATGCGCAGGGCAGAGAGTTCGGAGCCGTGGCCGGCTACCGCAGCTTGCCACTTTGCCTCCGAACCTTTCACCTCGTACTTGGAGAGCTCGGACTCGTTCTGCTCCAACAGCAGCTGGCGCACGGCCGCAGCCCGCCTCTCCTTCTCCTCCTCGTCGAGGTCGTCGACGGAAGCAGGGGCTTCCTCTTGTTCCTCCTCCTCCTCCTGCTCCACACCCTCATCTTCCTCCTCCTCCTCGTCGTCGTCGGCCTCCTCCTCCTCTTCACCATGCTCAGCAGCTTCCTCCATCTCGACGTCAGAGGAGGCAACATTCGCAGCGAGACTCGCGTTCACATTGCCCTTCTTCAAAAGTGACTGAAACTAGAAATGTGAAAGGCAAGAACGGGTGGACTTGAGTCTGCTCGGGCGGTACAAATAGGAAAGCACGGCCTGTCTGGACGAAAATCTGACGTGACTGTGAAGCGATGAGAGAGGGGAGACGCCGGACGAAGAGGAAGAAGTTGGTCGCATCGGTAGGCTTTGGGCACTTCTATAAATCAAGTTTACTAACCGGACGCGAATATTCGAGTTCTCGGCACTTCCGCTCCTCTATAGGAATTTATTATTTCTAATCAGTTCATAGATGTTTTGGCAGATTTTGAATAATTCCTGCTAACCCAACTGTGACAAACTCGACGCCTCGGTGGGATTCGAACCCATGATGTGATTAAACTCGCGTCGTCCGGGGGGGGGCCTCGTTGCTCAAGTGGTTAGAACGTTGGCTGTACTAAAGCCTTCCCCTTACTGCGTGGGTTCGAATGCCACCGAGGCGCCGAGTTTTTCACAGTTAGGGGTCAATATGAATTTCTAATCAAAGTCAATACGACTTCCAAGACTTTCCCTGAGTTTTAATTTAACTAAAAGTCGTTTATTATGAGTTGGGAGTTTCGTCCATGTATTTGGGCCAGCTATTGAGCCGCTAGACATTTTCCGCGAATTTACGCATGCATATCTCGTGAGGTACGACACCTAATGCATCGTGCTGCATATACGGCGTCCCCAGAGGACAGTGTACCGTCAATGACAAAATCAGCGGCTAGGGTTAACCCCCCCCCCCCCCACCACTGTGAAGGCGTAATTGTTGGGGCATGCGAAAAGGCCGCGACAACAATTTTAATAAAACCAGTTAAAAAAAGCAACCACGTCGTCAAGACTCACCTGACTGGGCGGCCGCGTACCGTCTGCTTGCAGCCTCTCGTCCAGACTTCGGACAAGTTCACGCATGGTAACGAAGAGCAGACCCCGGATCCGACGGGCCCAGCCGGAGAGCGGTGTCGCCTCTTGGTCAGTACCGCTTGCGGGCTTTGGTCTCTTTGCGTCCAGATTCTGTTGCTTAACGTGCCAGGAGGAGCCCTCATCGGAACGCGTCTGAGAAATGGAGCCCGTGCCCTCGGCACCCAGGAGCTGCTCCAGCTCGGCCGAAAGTTGCTCAGCGGACTTGCGCTGCAAACCCAGTCCCACGAGAATGACCTGAAGTGAGTAGATCAGATGGTTTTATATATTCATCAGCACATTGCTCACTGCACGTCAGAGACGGTTTCCATGCCTTCACACAATCCTGTTTCCCACTCGCCGAAGATGTTTGTCCCAACTTCCATGGCTAAAATCTGCCCCACATGTCGCCGTAAGCAGTGTACCACGAACGCTGACCGGCCGGTTTCCTCTAACAACAGCTGGTGTGTTCACCTCTTCCCTCCTCACAAGTAAAGACCACCCGCCCAGAACTGCCCGGTGGGATACCGCCGAAGACGGATAGTAAACTGAGACAACCCTTTCAAACACGAGGTTTAGTTAATAGATCCGACGCATCATCAAACCAGTGTATTAGGGTCTCACCAGCCAAGGAAGAGTAATGACAGAGACTTTTCTGTATACTGGTCTCTGCGCGGATTTCTGAGGGCTCTAAATGGAGCTACAAGACGCGAGAGGGTATGTTCCCTAGCCTGATCGGTGGACGCCTCCTCCCGACACAACCGACATGCCAACGGGTCTGTGGCTCAGTGGTGGAGCGATGGACCTAAAAGTGGTCAGTGGACAAGGAACCCCGGTTCGGATGCCAGGTCATCCAGATCCAGGGTTAGATATGGGTGACTGAAGACTGTTAATAGGTCAGAAATGACCATCCCGGTCTCCCTTATCTTTATCGGCACCAATTTATCTGCGATTGCCTGCTATGGGCCTAGATGGAGCCCCACGACGCAATGAGACAGCAGATCCCCTGCGAACGTCCTCCCAATGATATACATTTATATTATCATACATTAATTTAGGAGTCTGCTGATTAACGACGTAAAGTGGACGTTCCACTAGACTGACTTATTAGACATTAGGCAGTTTTTGCTTTGTTATAGAATGCCACTGAAGTAGTGAAATTAAAGCAATGGTAGCGATGGGCCGGCAGACACACCTGCTGAGTTTTATTCAATCTGACGTCGGGGAAACGTCGCAGGAAGTAGAGGGTGGCAAGCTCGGGCAGCTGGTCCGACACCATAGGGAAATCGAGCAAGGATCGAAGGTAACGATGGAGGCGTTCCATGTCGAGCTCAGAAAAGAGCTGGCGCAGCTCATTACCGGTGGCCTCTTCAGGGAGAGGGCGGATGAATGAAAATGGTGTACATTTTAAACTATCGATAAAATAACTAACCGAAAACGTGAGGGTATAGGTCAGTATATTTTAAGAGTAATAGGCAATGCCTTTGAAAACCCTATTGTAAACGGTACATGCAATATCTCACTATAAATAAACATGGTACTGAAATGTTGTCAGTAATATACACATTTAACAGAATATTTTCCGTGGAACTGTAGAACCAAAACTTGAGAACATTCAGTTGCAGATGATTTCAGTAAAACGTAATGACAGTCATCCGCATTAGCGGTATGAGTATGCAAGGATGGATGAAAGTGGTATACATTTTAAACTATCGATAAAATAACTGACCAAAAATGTGAGCGTATGATCTAAATCTAGAGAACGCTAATAGAAGCCCCGCCTAATAGGTTGCTCTTCCTACACAATGTAGTTCTTGAGACCAAAATAGACACGGACAAGTAGACCCACCTGTGAAAGACCACGAACGAGCAGTCTTAGAGCTGAGGAGTTCCAGCGAGTAGACGGCGTCAAGTTGGCGGAAGGGACCGGGAAGGAGTTTTATGAACCGTCTGCAGAAATCTGGGAAGACGTGTTTGAAATATAAGCTCGATGAGCAGGGACGTAAAAAATTCAAATAGTAAAAGTTTTGTAACTTACCGAAATAGAATTCTTTTAGCCAATCAACATCTACGCCCTCTTTGCCGTCGTGTCTAAGTTCTGACAGCATGATGCAAGAGAACTCGCCGGTCAGGTCATTCTGAAAATATTACAAGAGTACGCTTACTGAAATCCATTTAGTAGGCATATTATGTATCAAAACCGGCGGTTAACACACCATGGTCTGCCGAAGGTAGACAGGCAGGTAGCCAGCCTTCTTCCAGAAACGGATGAGCTTCGGGGTTGCCCCGAACGAAACGCCAATGTAATTTAACTTCTCTGGTTTCCGTTCGCATAATCGACTGAGCAATGGTGGGAGACTAGACGAACCGCGACGTTCAACCTTCTCGGTGAGAAGTTTTGAGGAGCCTGTGCTGTCGTCCGCGCTTTCAAGCTTGCTCTTTTTGGGGACGGGAAGATCATCACTCGAGACCGAGAGGTCGTCCGGAATCTCCTCTTCCTCCTCCTCTTCTTCCTCTTCCTCTGTCTCGTGTTCATTCTCGCCGTCATCACTGGAAGCCCTCTCAGCCTTCGATTTCTTCTTCGGCAAGTCTTTGCCGGCTGGCTGAGCCGCTGGTACAGTTGTAATGGGCTAGTACAGAAAAAAACGAAGGGTTAAAGCGAACTACTAGAGAACAGTGAGGCTAAATCAGACCTTGGGGGAATCGTTATCAGCGGTAGCGATAAAACCCTACAAATCCAGTCAACAATTTTGAGACTTTACGGGACGGGAGAGCAACTTTCCGGAGCACTAAGACGTCCATCCAGAGTAACGGGTTTAGCGAGCAAATTCGTGCGACCCCTCAAACATACTCCGTTAGCTCTTAATCGCAACTCAACTTCGAACACGGACATGTGTATTCATCAGGGCATGCCCAACAACTTTTAGGTGGTCTATAATGCCTACTGACTTACGCCAAGTAGCAATACGCGCATTAGGAGTACCCGTTATAAGAAGAAGAAAATTGGCTCTCCGGAACAGGTTTATTTAACTGCTGACGTTTCAAAGAGCTGGGTCGGCTCTTCATTGTCAAAGCGTAAACTGCACCTAATCGGTCAGAAAGTTAACTTAAAGTGGCAAGCTGTGTTGGCCGGCCTCATGCTGATCGATTTTTCTCTCTCCTCACGCTGCGTCGGCCTCTCAGGAAATGGTTGACGGGCGTTTTTGCCTGTGCACTTTATGAGTCACCACTCCGTCGAGGGGAGCTGATTGGACTTTAGTCGGGCGGTCGGTCTGGCGGTTCTTGTTCTTCCTCACCGAGTAAGCTCAGCGTCGGGCTATCTCCGTGCTGTCTTCTTAAGTCCGGTGTGGTTGTTTGGTCCTGAGCTCTACGGTTGTGATGACGTAGGACTTTGTAAGCTGCAGGAAGGTCCAGATGCCTGTTGATAGAGTGGGCATCGGAGAACCACGCCTCGAGAGTTAGCCGTTCTGTTTTTGTGTTGCCTCGGCCTAAGATGGTAGCCCTCTGGAGGTCAAAAGTATGCCCCGTTTCCCCAACGTGTGTTGCTAGTTGAGAGTTAGGGTCTAACCTCCGAGTGGCCGATTTGTGTTCTTGTAGGCGAGTTTGCAATTTCCGCCCAGTTTCGCCCACATAGTTGCAGTCGCCCTCATTGCAATTTATTTTGTATATGACTGCTGAGGTTTCAGCGGGTGACAATGGGTCTTTAGGTTGCATTAGGCGACGTCGAATTGTTGCTTGTGGTCGATGGGCTATGCCTACTCTGGTGGGTTGTAACAGTCGCGAGACCGCTTCAGAGACCCCTTTAACGTAAGGAATGGCCCTCCAGACTTCGGGTTGCTGCTCATTTGGCCGTTGTCTGGGCGCCCAACGCCTGCTTCTCTCGATGAAATGCCTGGGATAGCCATTGGCTGCAAATAGGTCCACAAGGTACAATCGTTCGGCCCTTTTATCTTCTGGTGTGCTGCAGTGTGTTTCGAATCTTTGGAATAGAGTGCGGACACAACTACGTTTGTGAGACAGTGGATGGTTGCTGTTGAAGTGTAGGATCTGTCTCGTGTCGGTGGATTTTCGGAATACTGTAGTTTGCAGCTGTCCAGTGGTACACCGGCGCACAAGTACGTCAAGGAAGGGCAGTTGGTTGTTTGTTTCCGCTTCCATGTTTTCCTGGGTTGGGATGGCTGAACACTCTTCCGACCTCTGTGAAGCGAGCGGAGGAGAGATCGAGGCATGCAGCACTTACAGGCACGACCACACATGGATTGGCCAAGTGCTGCTTGTGCTCGGGACAGTTGTTGCCATGCCTAGTCTAGCCGACCAAGGCTAAGAATACACGGCTGCAACACAGATGATCGAAAGGACGGATGCAATAAACTACAGTCTAAGGCCGTCTAACTTCACTTCCAAAAGAGCGGTTATGATATTAGTCAGTGATCAAATGGAAAGAAATATACAAATAACAAATGAAACACCTCAAGGAAAGCCTTTTGTGGTCAGCGGATCGGACAACAAGTAACTCCGAAAAGGCAGAATGGAACACAAAGTAAGGTCAATAAAAGCACTTTCTGCCAGGAAAAGGAGACCTGACTTACAATTTTTCCCATATAGTAGTCGTGAAGCAACTTCAGAGCCCGCGATCCATAGCCAAGGCCTTGGTAGTCGGGGTGAGTAGCAATGCGAACCACACGGGCCCCAGACAGCTCTCCAAAGTTGGGCTCACAAAACTGAGTACGAAAGAAAATGATAAAAAGATTATGCAAGTCTGCAAAGAATACTGATCAAAAGCAAAACTACACTAGGGTTTTTATACTGGTCCCCAGACCCATAACAGGAGACTGTGAGCCAGATGGGCTGAAGGACCCAGCTACTGGACTCTCCACAGAACTGACCTCCTTCACTGGAAGCCTCCCTAAATTAGACAATGGGTCTGGTCGGTAATCATTGTGCGACTGAGGCGAGCTGCGGAAAGGCAGGCATCTCAAAGAATCGAATTTGAATGCTTAGAGTGCTGGGGAAAAGGTGGGACTTTGCTTTATAAATCTGTGGAGCAAGTCCCTCATGTCGTCATTAGAATTACTGCAAGCGCAAAAGGAGGGGCAACTTCTAACACCCAATGACGAAAGACACACACACTAGCCACCGTTCGTGATAACAGGCGTCAGGTGACGTAAGTCCTGCAGTTGTGAATGGCATGCACGACATCCAAATTAACAGGCGGTATTTGTTGGTGGGCAGTTTCCGACGATATCCGTTATCTCCAAGTCACACACTGGCACGCCGTTATCTTTTAAGAGAAGTTGCTTAAGATAAGTGCGCCTACCTGCCAATATCTGGCGGGTGGGTAGAAGCGGATCTCTGCATTATGGACAACTTCCTGCTCTAACTAACCAACTTCCTGCTATATGGGTGGTGCAGTTCTGTCGGTTTGTGGTCTACAGCTAGGGGTGACCCAATCAGGACACGGCAGACATTATTGGGGATGCGCGCACATACAGTGCGTGACCTATCTCATGAAATGTTGGCTGAAATTCTGAAATTCGTTTTCGATTAGGAAGGATTACTTGGTCGCGGTTGTAATACTGATTATCTTAAGGCATACTCTTATAAAATTTTGGACTCGGCAGGATGTCGGCTTTAAATGCACTTCTTTCCAATCTCCTGTAGAGAGCGTGCCCGGTAAAAAATGACTACTTAAGTAACATGCATTTTCCCATTGGTTTTCGATGGTCTTGCAAATTCAAATATATTTTATAGAAACCATAAACAAACATATGCTTTCTTTTAGTCAATCAATAAAGAATCACGTCTTCTTTATATTTTATACTTAAGGAAGGAGTATAATTAGGTTTTAAAAAAGTTTCTTATTATGAAACTTTTTAAGACCGCGATATGTCCATTCACATAGCATCGTACCTGTCCGTTTAGCACTGCTCCTCATGAAATGTACAACATGGTTCGCATCCATTGCAAAATTTTATGGACCCTGTATGATATCTCTTTAATGGCATAGAAAAATTTGGGATTTTCTTTACGCGGAACGCATGCACCTTGTAGAGTGTAATCACTAAGCTCTAATGCAACGAATGATCAGGCTCCAAATTTTTCGGTAATTAGAAAACTTTTTTAAAATCTTATTATACTTTTTCCTTAAGTATAAAATATGAAGAAGACGTGATGCTCTATTGATTGACTAAAAGAAAGCATATTTTTGTTTGTAGTTTCTATAAAATATATTTGAATTTCCAAGACCATCGAAAATCAATGGGAAAAATGCATGCTACTTAAGTAGTCATTTTTTACCGAATTTCAGCCAACATTTCATGAGATAGGTCACGCACTGTAACAAATTCCCCACAAAGGGATGTAGTGGCACGCCTGGGTGCGGGTTTTCGCTGTGCCAGACACCTGCATCCCCCCTCCCGCCTTCTCGATTCTGTTTTGACACCGAATCCAGGTTGGGGGAGGAGGACAGTGTGTGGTAGATGCTGCGAAAGTCAACTATCACTATAAACTAAGTCACCTTTCCTACGCCCACCCTGCTGCGGGGCACACGGTGGAAACGACGGCCGAACTTCCAGGCTGTCGCCAACTAGGTAGGCAGATTTTTTTGCTGACCACCAAAGAAGCGGTTTTCTCAACTCCGTCATATATCAGAAGGCGAGTAGGTCGGCATGGAGGCCCAATCTGTAAATGTTTATTCAGCTTGGCAGGGTGAGCGTACAGGAGAAGTTCCCGGCGGGTGAGG
>CACRXP010000813.1:50915-70977 GCA_902702965.1 Spirometra erinaceieuropaei
CCGCAGGGCTCCGTACTCGGACCAGTACTATTTTTAATTTATGTCAACGACTGTATGAATGGACTGGACTGCAATGGAGTCATATTTGCTGATGACATCAAGTTATGGCGAGCGATCAACGGCGAACATGATGAACGGGCCCCGCAAGAAGGACTGAACCGCCTATGCGAATGGTCTGACAAATGGCTGCTAAAGTTTAACCTAGAGAAGTGCGTCGCGCTGCGACTCAAAACGACTGGAAGACCTGACGGAGAGGATCACCATTACCAACTTGGTGGAAGGTGCCTTTCAAATGTAACCGAACAAAAAGATCTTGGGATTAACATTCTGTCAACCCTTAAGCCTTCATCTCAGTGTGTTAGGGCGTCCAAAAGAGCAACTAGTGTTCTCTTTGCCATTAAACGATCTTTCGTGGACATAGACAAAGAGTTATTTGGAAAATTATACGGTGCGTTCATTCGCTCGCATCTGGAATATGGAATCCAAGCGTGGCGCCCGTGGCTAAAAAAAGACAATAAGTTGCTAGAAAGAGTTCAGAGGAGAGCAACACAAATTGTAAAAGGCCTCAGGACTTTACCTTACAACTGCCGACTTAGGGAACTTAAACTTTTTCCACTTGAGTACAGGCAGGTTCGAGGAGATCTCATACAGGCCTATCGGATATTGAGGAACCGGGAATGTGCCCTAAACCCCGACGATTTCTTCACCCTGGCCACAACAACAAACCTGCGTGGGAACTCTCTAAAACTTAGAGGATCCCGATGCCGCCTGGACGTTCGCAAATACTGTTTTTCACAGCGAGTCGTCGGTGCCTGGAACGGGTTTCCCGAGGATGTAATAATGGCGGATACCACGGAGACGTTCAAGCAAAGACTCGATGCATATTTGCTTGGACACTATCGCTTGTCTGAACAGAACAGCTCTGTGGTGCTAAACCAACGCCTTGCATACTCATACCGCTAATGCGGATGACTGCCATTACATTTTACTGAAATCATCTACAACTGAATGTTCTCAAGTTCTGGTTCTACATTTTCACGGAAAATATTCTGTTAAATATGTATATTACTGACAACATTTGAGTACCATGTTTATTTATAATTAGATATTGCATGTACCGTTTACAATAGGGTTTTCAAAGGCATTGCCTATTACTCTTAAAATATACTGACCTATACTGACCTATAGCCACATCCGACCCTGTCCTGTCTTACGGTAGCCTAGGAGTTTACTTTGATCAAAAGCAACAGCTACGGCCCGAGAGCTGAAGATAACCCCTAGCTTAGCTTTCAAGCAGCCCAGGGTTAAGGCATGTTTCCTTTGTGAAACTAAACCTTCACTAACTTGGCAATAAGGAGAGTCAGGTGCCTAAACGTTAAATCCCCTGACTTTTTCCAGCGGATACTTGCGATAGCAGAGGTGGGGGCCATACAGCTAGCCAACCCAACTTTGTGCACGCAGAATGCGTCCCTTCAAGCTTTCCTGATAGCGCATATCCGCATCTTACATCGCCAAGTTACAGCGACGAAACTCAAACATCGTCTACTGCCTTCCCGACAGAACTAGGCCATAATTCTTTTGCCCTGTTTGGAGATGTCTAGATAACCTTAACCTCCACTCCCCCCCCCCCAAAAAAAAAACTTTCGTTCAGTGGTTATTTTTGAAATTCTGTCAGCTGTCGTAACTGTATTGGTTTCCTGCTGGGGGATCGAAAAGTACCTTCGCCGACATGACATGACCAAGTATCAGAAGATGGGACTGCTGGAACAAGGGTTTTGTTAGTCTGACGTTCCAAATTCTCACTCGAAACCACCATCAGAGGCAGTCTCAGACGCAGTTAGTGATCTAGTTCATGAAATGCTAACCGAAACGACGAAATGCGTTTACGGTTAGGAAGGATTACCTAAGGGGTGCTGTACTATTGACTGTCCGGCAGCTTACAGTAGGCGGGCTACCTCATGAAATGTCGACCGAAATTTCGAAATGCGCTTTCGTTTCGAAAATATTAATTAAGTAGGGTTTTAAAACCAGTCAGCATGCAAAATAATTCTATAATATTTCAGTTACCTCAGGATGCCGGCTTTCGAATGAACTACCTTCCGGTTGAATGGAAAAATTACACCCCGTAAAAAATGACTACTTACGTAGCATGCATTTTTCTCATTGATTTTCGATGCCCCTAAATGTCCAATTATATTTCATGGAAAACAAGCATAAAAATATTCATTCTTTTGCTCATTCGGTAGAAAATTACGTCTTCTTTCAATCGTATGCTCGAAGGAGGAACATAATTCGGTTTCAAAAAAGTTTCTAACTGTTGGACTTAAATACCGTGAAGTGGCCGTTCATAAACGTCATGTCTCTGCATTTACCAATGTGGCTTGTAAAGTTAAAAATATGAGTCAAATCCACGGTTAAATTTTATGAACCTCATATGGTCCCCCTTTATTACCGTACAGAAATATTTGGTTTTCCGTAAGCGGAAAATATATGGCGGCGGGAATACAGTGTCGCAACACTTAGAATTGCCTATTCCCCCACCAGCCTGTCTTACGGGCGGACTACTACTACTATTACTACCACTACTACTACCACTACTACCGCTGTTACTACTAATACTGCTACCACTGGCGGGAATACAGTGTCGCAACACTGAAGAAAACTTTTTCCCCCGTCTACCACCACTGATACGGCGAATACTACTAATAATCCTACTATTAGTACTACTACTACCACCGCCAACACGGCTGCCAATGCTACTCTACCAACGCTTACAGTATGGGTAACTAACTGCAATAATACTAGCATCAGTAACGGAGTGTTGCGACACTGGTATCCAACCTATATGGCTTATAGTTTGGAAACCCTGAATCCAAGTGTAACGGTAGAGCGGGTTCAAAATTATTCGGGAATTGGAAGTTTTTGAAAACCTATTATACCCTTTCTTTAAGCATAAGATTGGAAGAAGGCGTAATTATCTACCGAATGAACGAAACAATGAATATTTTTATGCATGTTTTCCATGAAATATAATTGGACATTTAGGGGCATCGAAAATCAATGAGGAAAATGCATGCTACGTAAGTTGTCATTTTTTACGGGGTGTAATTTTTCCATTCAACCGGACGGTAGTTCATTCGAAAGCCGGCATCCTGAGGTAACTGAAATATTATAGAATTATGTTGCAGACTGATTAATTTTACAAACCTACTTAATTAATCTTTTCGAAACGAAAACTCATTTCGGTTGACACATCATGAGTTAGCATACCTACTGTAGTACCGAGATATTTCAGTTGCGCCAGGATGTCGGCTTTCGAATGCACTTCTTTTCAGCCGTCTTCAAAGACCGGTGAAAGACGACCACCCAGGTGATTTGACTTGTACCCTTTCATTTTAGATGCCCTAATTAATTCAAATGAATTTTGTAAAAAACCGACTCCAAAAATACCCCTCCTCGTGGCAGTGGATCACGTCTTACTCAAATTTTATGCGCATTGAAAAGATATCCTCCGGTTTTTGAAAGAAAAAGATTTTCCATTTACGAACAATTATGAGCCACATTTTCCGTCGAATTTTCATATAGGGTTTACAGTCTAGAAGCCGTGTACTTTGTATATGGCCTGCAACATAATTCTATAATACTCCAGTTACCTCAGGATGCCGGATTTTAAATGAATTTCCTTCCGGCTGCATGCAAAAAATGCACTCTGTCTTCTTCTAATTTTATGCTTGAAGGGGGGAGGGCATAATAATGTTTTAAAACGTTTATATTTGTGGGACTTTTAAATACCGTGAAATGGCCGTTCATAAAGCGTCATGTCTCTGCATTTACCAATGTGGCTTGTAAAGTTAACAATATGGATCAAATCCACTGCTGAGTTTAATGAGCCATATATGGTGCCCCTTTATTACCGTAGAGAAACGTGTGGTTTTTCGTACGCAGAAAATATACGACTTGTAGTTTGGAAACCCTGAATCCAAGTGTAACGGTAGAGCGGGTTCAAAATTATTCGGGAATTGGAAAGTTTTTGAAAACCGAATTCTATCCTTCCTTTGAGTATAAAATTGGGTGAAGACGTAATTATCTACCGAATGAGCGATAAAATGAATATTTGTACGCATGTTTTTCATGAAATATAATTGGACTTCTAGAGACATCGAAAATCAATTAGAAACTTTAATGCCACATAAGTAGTCATTTTTTACAGTGTAGTTTTTGCATGCAGCCGAAAGGAAGTTCGTTCAAAAGCCGGTATCCTGACGTAACTGAAATATTATAGAATTATTTTGCAGGCTGACTGGTTTTACAATCCTTCTTTATTAATTTCTTCGAAACGAAAACGCATTCCGGAATTTCGGTTGACATTTCATGAGTTAGCCCACCTACTTTAACAGTTTTCTGCGGTCTAGAAGCCGTGTACTTTGAATATGGGGAAAACCACGCCTTTTCCAATGACACTAAGATGATACCATATAGGACACATAAAATGTTGCAATGGATGCTGACTGTACTTGATAATTCCCAGGGAGTATTAATAAACGGGAGGATGTGATGTTATTTGAGTGGACCTTTAATGGTCTTAAAGAGTTTTATCATTATGCATTTTTAAAACAGCAAGACAAGCCTTTCTTCAAATGTAACATATGACGAAGGCGTGATGTTATACCAAGTGAGTACATTAAAGCCTATTTTAAACATGTTTTATATAAGAAAAATTGGAGTCTATAAGCGCATCCGAGATCAATGCGAAGAAATTTTGCTAAGTAAGTAGTAAAGTTTTACTGGTTGTGATTCTTGCAGGCAGGCAAAAAGCAGTGCATTCAAAAGTTGGCATCCTGGCATGACTAAAATATCTCATTGTTACGGAGCAATCCTTCCTAGTCAGAAACGCACTTCAAAATTTCGGTTAACAGCCCACAAGATCGGTAGCTGACTGCATGTATCGTCAAATATGTCAATAAGGAAAGATGGGCTTGTACAGTAAGTAAGCTAACTCATGAAATCTCAACAGAAATTCCGAAATGCGTTTTCGCTTCGAAAAGATTAATTAAGTAGTGTTGTAAAACTAATCATCGTGCAGCATAATTCTATAATAATTCAGTTACCCCAGGACGCCGGCTGTCGAACAAACTTCTTTCCGGCTGCATCCAAAAACCATACTCCGTAAGAAATGACTACTTAAGTGGCATGCATTTTTTAAAACTGATTCTTGATGCCCTTAAAGATTTAATTATGTCTCATGGATAACATGCATTAAAATATTCCTTATTTTGATTATTCGGTAGAAACTTACGTCTTCTTCCAATTTTATACTCTAAGGAAGGGTATTATTCGGTTTTCAAAAACTTTTCCCGAACAATCTTGAACCCGGACCTGCCGTTGCACTTGCCTTCAGGGTATCCAAACTACAAGTTGTATATTGTCTGCGTACGGAAAACCATGCATTTCTCTACGGTATTAAGAGGGGACCATATGAGGTTCATGCAACTTAGCAGTGAATTTGAGCCAAATTGTTAATTCTACAAGCCACATTGGCAAATGCAGAGACATGACGTCTTATGAACGGCCATTTCACAGCATTAAAATATCTCATAATTAAAAACTTTTTGAAAACCGAATAATACCCTTCCTTCGAGTAACCAATTGGAAGAAGACGTAATTTTCTACCGAATGAGGAAAATAATGAATTTTTTAATGCATGTTATCCATGAGACATAATTTAATCTTTAAGGGCATCAAGAATCAATTTTTTAAAAATGCATGTCACTTAAGTAGTCATTTCTTACGGAGTATGGTTTTTGGATGCAGCCGGAAGGAAGTTTGTTCGACAGCCGGCGTCCTGGGTAACTGAATTATTTTGGAATTATGCTGCAGGATGATCGGTTTTACAATCCTACTGAATTAATCTTTTCGAAACGAGGACGCATTTTGAAATTTCGGTTGACATTTCATGAGTTAGCCCACCTGCTGTATCTCGAGGAGCGAGGTAATGTAGAGCATTCCCCCCTGAATCGAGCGAAAAGGGGCTTATACATATTTTTTCTAATTTACTGACCGGCTCTTGTTAGATGCGAACACGAACGAATCCCATCTATGCCGATAGGACTGTATAAACCCTCCTATCCCCAGGACGGATATGAGCCTCTCCGTTTTGCCTTAGAGTTAGGGCAATATAGCTCCCCCCTCCCCCCACACGGGCGGTCGCATGGTCATCGGCAGTTGATAATTGAGAAGTGTTCACTGACAAGGACAGGAGCAAGACTGGAATGGCTTATTTGCCGTCATTAGCCAGTGATAACCCAACCGTCCACTCGGCAACTGAGTCCCTAGCCAGTTGGTCGTCGAGCCGTGCTCTCATCGCTGCACTAACGACTCGCATCATACCGGCTGAAATCGATTCAAGCTGCTCTCATGCCTCCACATACTCCCTATGCCAGACTAGTAACTATCGGCGCTGGCAGGATCCCCACCAACCCGGCGGTCCGGGGGTATTGGTCTCCGTTTATCGTGTAGACAGCTTACCTCGCTCTTGCTCTCCTCTCCAGCGGAGTTTCTTCCCTCTCCTACCTATGCAGTGCCATGCGACCCCTCCTCTGAAGGAGAAGTCGCCGATGCCATACGAAAGTTGCGCAACAATAAGGCACCCGGAGAAGACGGTATACCCGCTGAAATCTTCAAGTCTTGTGTCGACACTCTGGCGCCCTGGCTCCATGAGGTGATTGAACGAGCGTGGAGAGACGAGGTTGTTCCTGATGACTGGGGCTTAGGCATCCTTGTACCTATCCTCAAGAAGGGAGATAAGACGAGATGCAAGAACTACCGCGGCATAAGTCTCATCGACGTTGCTGCGAAGATCTTCGCTATTGTCCTACTTAGGCGATTCCAGGCTGTACGCAACTCAAGGATGAGGCCCAACCAAGCCGTATTTCGTGCTAGACCTGGATGCGCAGACCAGATATTCACCCTGAAACGCATTCTCGAATTTTGCCATAGCTACCAACAACCGACGGCCGTCTGCTTCACTGACTTTGCTGCCACGTTCGATTCCGTCCATCGTGAGTCCCTGTGGCAGATAGTAGCGCTAGGTGGTGTAACGGCAAAAATCATCGCCATGATCAAGGCCTACTATCGCTCCACTACTGCGAGAGTCCTGGTCCGCAACCGTCCTTTCCAACCGTTCGGTACGCGGTCTGGCGTTCGACGGGGTTGTATCCTGTCACCCATTCTGTTCAACCATGCTATTGACTGGATCCTCGGGAGGACCCTACGCGAGAGTGACGGCGTTGAGTTTGAACCCGGACACCGACTGACTGATCTCGACTATGCCGATGATATCGCCTTACTTGCTTCAAGTTTTGGTGATCTGTAGTCTATGGTGTCACGGGTGAACGAGGTCGCTAAATCGGTCGGTTTGTCCATAAACGCTGGGAAGACCAAAGTGTTTTCAAGCTGCATCCCTGACCAGGAGAAGGCGCCCCTCGGGATTGATGGCTGTCCACTTTAAGAAGTAGACAGTTTTAAATACCTTGGAGCGAGGTTGCTGCCGAATGGACAGAGTAAGGATGACATTGTCTCACGAATCGATGCTGTCCGCTGGGTTTTCTCAAGCCTTCGGAAAGACCTATGGATCCGACGTGACCTCTCCATCGTCACTAAAATTCGCGTGTACCGTGCATCTGTCCGGTCTGTCCTTCTCTACGGTTGCGAATGCTGGGCTTTGCGCGTGGAGGACGAGCGAAAACTGGAGGTATTTGACCACCACTGCTTGAGGACCATCCTTTGAGTTAAGTTCACCGACTTCGTCTCAAATGATACAGTCCGCGCTCGCTGCGACAACATCGCAAGGACAACTCAGACCATGCAAGAAAGACGACTGAGGTGGTTCGGGCATGTTCTTCGTCGTCCAGCTCAGGAGCTCAGTGTTACTGCCCTCGAACCGGCACCGTTACCCCATTGGAGGCGTCGAGGAGAGGGTCAGTTCAAAACCTGGTTCGACACAGTTCGTCAAGCCATGGAGGTGGTTCTTGGACCTTCGGTATTCGGTCTCTGTCGTTGGTGAAGGAAATGGGTGGAGCTGTCCAGATCTGCTGCCCGGGATCGTCACGCGTGGAGAGGTACAATTCGTGACATCATTGAGGCCGGCTAGATCAGGCATGATCGCAGCCGTATCAAGTGCAGGCAGGCTGAGCCCATAGGGGTAATTCTGCCGTCGCAAGCGATGACGTATACCGCGTACCTCGTGGAGTCGGCGCAGCGCCGGTTAGTTATGATTAAATTGGTTTTATTGTAAGACGGCCTTGCGCAGCATGTTCCGCACTTTCTCCTCCCTTGCTCAACAGTGTCGGGACGACCGGAGGTTGGCTCAGTCTCAGTGACCAAATAGCCCGTCTACGCGTGCCACACACGATCTGGTCCGGCAGCATGTACAAGACCTCCGTAACGGCGACTGGGGTCTCGCGTTAGTAATGTGGCTATAAAGACCACAATAGGAGGTGGTCGTTTCGGCCTGACTCCCAGTCCTCTAGTCACTCCAAACTACTGCCTTGAAGAACGAGTTGCCTCTAGTCCGGAGCGGGGTTGATAAAACGATTGTGTCGAAAAAGGTGGCACCATATATGGACCAGCCGACCTCTCTTGTTTCGTGAACTCCCTTCCTCCAGTAGAATTGCCTACCAACTCACCTGTTAGATCAGTTGTGAATTCCTGGAGACAAAAGTGCATGCTGATGGCACAAGTTGGTTCCATCGGTCGAGCTATTTGAGCGTGATTACGATCGCGAAAAATTTCTTAACTTAGGCTACAGTGCTGACGAAAATGATACCTCTGTCGGGGTGCAGTGACTTTTCGCTGATAAATTTACCGGCTTCTCATTCTGAATAGTATTCGTGCACAGAGCTCCTCTATGTACGGTAGGTGGGCTAACTCATGAAATGTCAACCAAAATTCCGAAATGCGTTTTCGTTATGCAGCATAATTCTATAATAATTCAGTCACCCCAGGATGTCGGCTTTTTGACGAACTTCTTTCCGGCTGTATGCAAAAAGGACACTGTAAAAAATGACGACTTAAGTGGCATGAATTTTTATCATTGATATTTTACGCCTCGGTAGGAAATTACGTCTCCTTCCAATATCATACTCGAAGGGAGGGTGTGATTCGGTTTTCAGAATCTTTTCAAATTCCCGAGTAATTATGAACCCGGACCTGCCGTTACATTTGGATTCAGGGTTTCCGAACTACAAACCGTTTATTTTCCGCGTACGGAAAACCACACACTTCTGTGCGGTATTAAGAGGAGACCATACAGGTTTTATAAGATTTAGCAGTGAATTTGATCCATATTGTTAACTTTACAATCCAAATTGGTAAATGCAGAGACATGAAGTTTTGTAAACGACCTTTTCACGGTTTTAAAAAGTCCCAAAATTAGAAACTTTTTTCAAAACCGAATTATGTCCCTCCTTTGAGTATAAGCTTGAAAGAAGACGTAATTTTCTACCGAATGAGCAAAAGAAGCAGTATTTTTATGCATGTTTTCCGTGAAACATAATTGGACTTTTAGGGGCATAGCAAATCAATGAGAAAAATTCATGCTATATAAGTAGTCATTTTTTACAGTGTGTAGTGCTTGCATGCAGTCGGAAGGAAGTTCATTCGAAAGCCAACACCCTGAGGTAACTGGATCATTACAGATTTATGCTGCATCGTGATTGGCTTTACAACACTACTTAATTAATCTTTTCGAAACGAAAACGCGTTTCGGAATTTCGGTTGACATTTCATGAGTTAGCCCACCCACTGTACAGTTATTACTGCTCTTAAAAAGAACTGACAGAAATGTTCCTCAGTACAGTTACTTTGCCGAAAAAGGGTCATAATTTAGGGATTTTTTTTCGAAAGCATGTGAGTCCTTGCAGGCACGGGATGAGCTTTTCCCGTAACCTCATCGACTGATTTCCACGATACTGAATGTTTCCGCTCGCAACCGACAGGATAATGAGCTCCTGGCTCAGTGGCTAGGGCGCCGAACTTCTAGTCAACGGAATGCGGGTTCACGCCTCAGGGGCTGCAAACCTGGAGGTTGGGTATGGCTGGCTGATGACGGCTAACAATCCAGAAACGACAGTTTTAGTCTCCTTCGCCCTTGCAGGTACTCATTCCTGCAAAGTTGTTTCTGTCTAGAATACACCCCCACCGGAAGCTGCTGTCACCTACAAAAAGTTGACAAAACCCGCACTTTCGTTATAACCCTTCCTAGCATTGGAAATCACTGAAAGATCAGCTTCGCCCAATTTATGAATTTTCATGCGAGCAAGGAAGCGGCATTAGTACATTTTACCCCCCCCCCTCCCTTAACCAAACGCAAGAAATGATGGGACCTGCACAACACTAACCGCTTGAGCGATATTTTAACGCCCATATGGCCACTCAGTGGGGCATTTACAATCGCAGAAAGAAGTCAAAAAATGAGCGGAGACAACGATAATGACTCCGATTTGAAGACAAATCTAAGTTGTTTCGTCCGCAGAAAAAATCGCCGGTAACTTTCAGCAAATAGAAAAGGCGGGCCCAACGTTCCAATTTTTCCTTATCTTCTCTGTGTAGAAGGATGGAGTATGTGGACTTGCGTCGGTGGCATACCATATTAAAGCATTTTTTTAAATATGGAACATAACAGCGAGAATTTCCCAACTGATAAAAAGCATATCTATCCCAGACCTCAGTTATGGACGTTATTTTTATGTTGGCAATGAGGTTTAATGCTTTATCAGTCGCCAAATATGACTCAGGCGGCCGTCTGAGGGAAAGATAACGCTCAAGAACTCATTACCTCGATAAATACTTTCGTTAAATACCTTATTTGGAGGTTTTGATAGACAAAAGTTATACAGCCTACCTTCTAGGCCAGGTTGCTAAAAATACTGAAAACGACAAAGTGTTCCGTGACATTTTCATGGACATCCTGCCACTCAGTGGACTGAACCATCACCTAAGCCTACACAGTACTTTCATTTAAAAAACTCCCATAATACACAGAAAATGACACTTTTACGATTGCATCTGCTGATCTGTACAAGTTTATTAATCAAAGGCCGACCTCATAACATGGAACCTCATAAAAACTGTGATGCTTGTGAAGTCTCTATCAGCGAATTAAAGTGAAGTCATCTTTTCTCTAATTAACCGTATCTCGGACAATACAATGATGGAAAATACATCGAATTCTTGCAACAAGCTTTCAACAAACATCAGCAAACATTGTGCACCAGACTCTGCGCCATTCTTTACGTACTACTAATTCTTTGAGCCTATATACTGTAAATGCATGTGAAGAGCAATTTATTTAAACGTTACCGTGCTTGTGCCGTTTTATTTACTCAGGCTTTTAACACTTTTAAGAACTCTGTCAACTCATTTGAAACAGCTTTTCGCGTTTTCGGAATTTCCGCCTTTCTTGGGAAAACTTTCGTTCTTAGCCAATTAACTGCCACTTCAAACGCTGCTTCGGTGTTTTCACTTAAATTGAGGTCGTTCATTATTAGTTTGATGTTTTGGTGGATGAATGTGGAATGGTTTCCGATTGATTACAGGTTTTTTTTATTAAGTCAGAGGTATTTCATAAGTTAGACCACCTGGCGCAACAGTCTGGGGATGGATGTCCATGCCGCTGGCCTGTGATCAAGACCTCTTCGAGTCAATGCGCAAATACCCCGTTCACATTGGCATTCCTCACGTAAGAGGAGTATGCTCTCTCGCTCTCTCTCTCTCTCTCTCTCTCTCTCTCTCTCTCTCTCTCTCTCTCTCTCTCTCTCAGGTATTCCCCCTGCTTACTGGAGGTCGGCTAATTTTCCTAGGACAGGTTATAGCGAAATGTACTTGTCTGGTCAAGCTTTTCTCAAAAACAACCGCCTCAGGTAGGAAATAATTTAGATAGCAGAAAATTTCGAAGTTCAGTGACTTTCTGAGACATCCGTCCGAATGCGTGTGCAGTTAGCCGTTGGCAAGCTCGTCCGGATGTGGTAAGTCTGCACGCCCCTTGTGCCCGCGTGCAACGCATGCGGGCGAAGGGCCTTCACGCCAGCCCGGACACTGCACCCAATCTCATTACTCCATCAGTGGTGCTTGGGAGAGCGAGAGGGGGAGAGAGAGAGAGAGGGACCATCCTCTCGTACGTTTGCCCATGAAGATATTACTTTTTGGTGCCATTTCGAGTCACATGTGAAGGTGTGCAAATTTTCTAAATCCGTTGATGTTTTTCGGGGTGACCGGGCCGGCTTATAGCTACCTTTTTTCACTGCATCGCAGACTGATGCTCCTCGGTGATAGAGGAGCACTCACCGATCGCATTACAGGACTCAGTCGTCCCGTTGGGCCTTACGGGTTCTCTCTCTCTCTCTCGAGCCCCGCCAGCAGCCGCACAGAGACGCGCAATATACGAGGAACAGCATAACCGACAAAGGCATGGGGGACTGAAGGGGCCATTTCTGGCTTATTAGCCATCGTCAGCCAGCCCCGAGGTGTGGAATACCTGAGACTCGGTCCCGCGACCTGTTGGTTAGAAGTTAAACGCCTGATCGCCTGAATATCGGCGAAACACGTGTCTGGGCTTTTAGCAAGCATCTATGTCGGGAGTACGGTATAATACCTTTACCAAATATATATATATATATATCATATATATGATAAATGGACACTCAGCGATCGCGTTACGGAAATAACTCGTCCCGTCGGGCCTTACGGGTTCTCTCTCTCTCACTCTCGAGCCCCGCCAGCAGCCACACAGCGGCGCATGATATATAAGCAGAATCGCTTTACCAACAAAGGCAACGAAGACTGGTATGGTCATTTCTGGCTTATTAGCCGTTGTCAGCCACACATACCCAACCCCGAAGTGTGGAACACCCGAGGCTCGAACTCGCAACCTGTTAGTTAGAAGTCCGATGACCCATTTATATCACAGTGATTTCTAAGACACCAGAGGTTTCTTTCTGGAGAAGTTCGTGTTTGCATGCTTGCTAATTTCTTTCATTGTCTAGACGTCTGCATTTGGCTATAGACCTCGAGAGTGCTATTTTTGACATTATGTTTACCATCTTCATTTTATTCGACTACAGATGTTCAGTTGAGGCTAGATGTCTACGCCGGACATGATATATTTGGAAGTATGCTTAGCTTACATGTTTGCTTGGTGGCCAGCGTATGCCATATAGCTGGAGAAAAATGAAAATATAGTAGCGTTTTTCGGCAACATAATGGGAATTAACTTCGATTGAGTCGGTGAAAATTTAATCATAATGACGTATGGATATACGATCAGGGTTTTCAATACTTAAATGACTCAGAGCTTATTGGGAAATGCACAGTTTGTCGGTGTACACGTTAATATAAGATGAAATTATTGTAGTTGATACTGTTGTTACCGTTGTCACAGGCATCATGAACAGCAGTAAAGGGGCGCTCACTGATAGTTTTTACGGAACTCTCTCTTTCTCTCTCGAGCCCAACCAGCAGCCACACAGCGGCGCATGATATGGGGCAGAATAGCATTACCGACAATGACATGGGGGAATGAAGTGGCCATTTCTGGCTTATTGGCCGTCGTCAGCCAGCCATACCCAACCCCGAAGGCAGAAGGAGATAATCGACAGTGGAGACAGTGGAGTGACCATACCTGGCTTATTAACTGTCATCTAACAGCTAAATATATGCAGTAGAGTACAAGTACGCTCACCGATCGCACTATGGGACACGCTCGCTCTGTTGTGACTCGAGGCTTAATCTAGAGCCCTGGCAGGAGCCATACAGCAGCTAGGCATATGTACAGAATGACATTATTGGCAAATATTGTTTCTGGCTTAATAACCGTCCCGAGGTGTGGAATACCTGAGGCTCGATCCGGCGGCCTGTGGGTTACAAGTTAAACGCCCGATCGCAGCCGACAGGATAACGAGCTCGTGGTTCAACGTCTAAGGCGTTGGAGATCTTATCAACAAGTCACGAGCCTCAGGACTGCGTACCTCTGGGCTGGGTACGGCTGCTTGCTGACGGCTAATAAGCCAGAAATGGCCCATTCAGTTCTCATTGTCTTTGTCAGTAATGCCATTCTGCCAGAACTTCTCAAGCTGAGCCAAGAAGGGACTAATGCTTGGCTCATGGCACGTGTTGGTCTGTGTGGGGCCTTAACTATGGCGTACGTAGACAGAGCCTTTCATGTCACGCTAAACACTGCGCCCAACCTCGTTGCCTTGGAGAGGAAAGAGAAACCACTGTTGGTTTTTTCGTGCCGGACTTCATAGAAGAGAAATAATAGACAGGGTGAAGACCGCATATATACAGTAGGTGAGCTAACTCGTGAAATGTCAACAGAAATTCCGAAATGTGTTTCCATTTCGAAAAGATTAACTAAGTAGGGTTTTAGAACTTATCAGCCTTCAGCATAATTCTATAATAATTCAGTAACCTAAAGATATCGGCTTTCGAAAGAACTTATCTCCGCCTTCATGCAAGAACTAGGCCCTGTAAAAAATGACTACCAATGTAGCATGCAATTTTCTCATTGATTTTCGATGCCCTTGAAAATTCAATTATATTTCATGGAAACCATGCATAAAAACATTCATTCTTTTACTTATTCGGTAGAAAAGTAGGTCCTCTTCCGATTTTACACTCAAAAGAAGAGCATAATTTGGTTTAAAAAGAAACTTTTACAATTCCTGAATAATTTTGAGCCTGTTCTACCGTCACACCTGGATTCAGGGTTTCCGAACTACAAGTTGTATATTTTCCGTGTACGGAAAACCATACCTTTCTCTACGGCATTAAGTGGACACCATATTAGGTTCATAAAATTAAGCAGTGGCTTCGGGCACTATAGTTAACTTTAAAGGCACATTTGTAAATGCATATACATTACGTTTTATGAACGGCCATTTAACGGTATTAAAAAATTCACAATTAGAAACGTTTGAAAACAGAATTATACCCCTCCCTCGGGTATAAATTCGAAAGAAGACGTAATCTGCTACCGAATGAGCAAAATAGTGAATAATTTTGTGCATGTTTTCCATTAAAAATAATTAAACTTTCAAGGGCATCGAAAATCAATGAGAAAATTGCATGCTACGTAGGTAGTCATTTTTGCAGTGTATAATTCTTTCATGCAGACGGAGATAAGTGCATTCGAAAGCCGACACCCTGAGGTAACTGGATCATGATAGATTTATGCTGCATCATGATTAGTTTTACGACACTACTTAATTTATCTTTTCGAAACGAGAACGCATTTCGAAATTTTGTTTGACATTTCATGAGTTAGCCCACCTACTGTAAGTCAACAAAACTCCAGATCAATGGTTGGCGGTATTTAACATCGAATATAAAGGCCATCCAGTATGAATGGACAGTGAGAGATTGTGCTACACGGTGACACGGCTTAAGATCATCAGAGCTATTAGGTGGTCTGGGACGCTTATTTCGTGGGGGTATCTTTGTGCCTCTCCAACCAGCCAACGTCCAGAAGTATACGAAATAACTTCCTCTTTTGTTCTGAGCCTGCCATCGCCCCAACATACATTTGTTTTTCTTATTTAAATTATGACTAAGGATCTCCTCTAGGGGTTTATAATTCTCAGCGAGTACTAGATCCTGCCAGACCACACACCTCCAGCCCCCGATGGCAAGGTTCACAGTGTGAGTGATTGTTCGAGCCCGAGGCATGCTGTGGCCCACCTGTGCTCAATGCTAACTACAAAACAGCCGTCGTTTTGCTACTGACCTATCAAAAGTAAGCTGCTACAGAACATCACCGAAGCCCGCTTCTGCTTCTTAATTTGGTAGCCGCGCCGAAAATATGGTCTCCATCAACAGTAGACAGTCCGAATTTTTACCAAACCATTGAAGGGTACCTTAGGGCTTCTGAGGACTTTGTGTTTTTACTAATGTAACTCTGAGGTGCCCGCGCGGGCACAACGGATTTGCTGTCAACTGCACAACCTCTCGTGACTGCTTCAGCTGATTGGTCAGTTCGCAAAAAGAAACCTATCCGCGAATTCGGCCATCCTCTCTGCTGTCTGGGCAGAGACCGGAAATTGTCTGCTGAAAGTGCAGCAGGTGGCGTATCCCATAAATTTTTGACCAAAATTCTGAAATGTGAGTTCGGTTAGGTAAGATTCCTCGGGTGGGATTCTAACACTGACTTGCCTTGTTTAATTTCCGAGGAAGTTAATGCGCGAACTTGGAGTAAATCTTTCGAACCGGGCCTTTTCAGGCACGCTCCAAATTTTGATATGAATATTTGAGCTGAAATCCATCAACTACTGCGGAATAACCGCTTAATATTCATAAACCGCCAACAGGCAGCCAGTAGTATAGAACTGTGCAATGATTTACCGTACTAACAACACAGGTATTAGCTAAAAGCCCACTGGCAGTATGCTATTACCGACAAAGACAAGGGAGACTGGAATGGCCATTTCTGGTTTGTTAGCCGTCTTCAGCCAGTCATACCTAACCCCGAAGTATGGAACCCCCGGGGCTCGAACTCACGACCTGTTAGTTAGAAGTCCACGCCTCTAACCACTGGGTCACGAGCCCGTTGCCCTATCCCGGAGATTTTCCAGCCCCGCTAAGATGTCGTCATTTGAATGCTCCTCTTTCCAGCCACCTGCAAGAACTACACCCGGAAAAAGGGACTGCTCAAGTAGCGAGCACTTTTCTAATTCGATTTTCGACAACCATATTCAGTAGATGTGCTAACTCATGAAATGTCAAACAAAATTTCGAAATGCGTCCTCGTTTCGAAAAGATAAATTAAGTAGTGTTGTAGAACTGATCATGATGCAGCATAAATCTATAATGATCCAGTTACCTCAGGGTGTCGGCTTTCGAAAGAACGTATTTTCGGCTGCATGCAAGATCTATAATCTGCAAAAAATGAATACTTAAGTAGCATGCAATTTTCTCATTGCTTTTCGATGCCCTTGAAAATTCAATTATATTTCATGGAAACCATGCATAAAACTATTCATTCTTTTACTTATTCGGTAGAAAATCACGTCTTTTTCCAATTTCATACTCAAAAGAAGAGGATAATTCGGTTTTAAAAAACTTTTCTAGCTCTCGAATAATTTTGAACCTGACCTGCTGTTACACTTGCATTCAGGGTTTCAAAACTACAAGCTGTATATTTTCCGTGTACGGAAAACCATGCATTTTTCTACGGCGTTAAGAGGAGACCATATAAGGTTCATAAAAATAAGCAGTGGATTTAAGCAATATTGTTAACTTTACAAGCCACATTCGTAAATGCAGATACATGACGTTTCATGAACGGCCATTTAACGGTATTAAAATATCTCACAATTAGAAACTTTTAAAACCGAATTATACTCTTCTTTTGAGTATGAATTTGGAAGAAGACGTGATTTTCTACCGAATAAGTAAAAGAATGAATATTTTTATGCATGTTTTCCGTGAAATATAATTGGACTTTTAGGGGCATCGAAAATCAATGAGAAAACTGCATACTGCTTAAGTAGTCATTTTTTGCAAAGTACAGATCTTGCATGCAGCCGAAAATAAGTTCTTTCGAAAGCCGACACCCTGAGGTAACTGGATCATTATAGATTTATGCTGCATCATGATTAGTTCTACAACACTACTTAATTTATCTTTTCGAAACGAGAACGCATTTCGAAATTTTGTTTGACATTTCATGAGTTAGCACATCTACTGTAGACTTAACTATGTTTCTTGGACGGTATGTACAAAATGCCCCTTCTTGCATTTTTTGGTTGCAAACCACTTCTTCCATTTTTTATGCTCAAGGAAAAGGTAGCTCGCAGTTTCCAAAAAAAGTTTTTTAATTTCCGCATAATTTGGAGGCAAAACTTCCGTTGCCCTTGCTTTTCGAATTACAACTGTGCAGGCTATATACTTTCTATGTGTGGAAAATCCTATATCGTCCTCGTGCTGACATGAAGACACCATATAGGGCCCATAAAAGGTTGCGGCGAATGTGAACTGTGTTGTACGCTTCATAAGGAACATCAATAAACAGACTGATACGCTGATATTTGACTAAGCACTCTATGACCATACAAATCTTACAATTTTAAATTCTTAGACTAAAAACTAACATTTTGCCTACATCATGCGCCGCTGTGTGGCAGCTGGTTGGGATCGAGGGAGAAGTCGTAAGACACAACGGAACGAGTGAATTCCGTAAGAACGATCGGTGAGCGCCTCCCCCCCCCTCTACCATTGTACTTTCCCGACCGCAACCGACAGGACAGCGAATCCGTGGCTCAGTGGTTAGAGGCGTTGGACTTCTAACCGATCGCGAGTTCGAACCCTAGGTGTCCCACACCTCGGGATCGAGTATGTCTGGCTGACGACGGCTAATAAGACAGGAATAGTCATTCCAGTCACCTTTACCTTTGTCGTCAATAACATTCTGGCTATATCATGCGCCGCTGTGTGGCTGCTGGTTGGGCTCAATAGAAGGCCCGTAAGGCGCAGCGGAACGAGTGAGTTCCGTGAGAACGATCGGTGAGCGACCCTCTACCATCAAAAACTATTCCTTCGCATATAAAATTTAAGGAAAAATCGACTTCCTGTAAAATGACCCTAAGAAAGGATGTCTTTGTGCCCGCTGTTTATTAGATATATCTGAAATGATAAGGTGACAGAAAAAAAATGAGGAAAACCGTGTTACTTAAGTGGTCCTTTTTCACTAAAGTGTACTTTTTGTGAACGTCTGGAAAGACTGGCGTCCTGGTGTGGCTGAGGCCTCTCGGGACTAGGCCTGGCGATTATCAGTAGTAGAACTCCATCTACGTTCTCACTTTTAAACGAAAACACAGTTCAGAATGCTTGTCAACATTTTATGCTATGCGCTGCCTACTGTGACGATAAAGGTTGAGATGTTTTGGCAGATTTCAAATAATTCACTTTGACCCTCTTGTGAAAAATTCCTTGCCCCCCCCCTTGCTGTCGTGGGTTCGAATCCCACCGAGGCACGGAGTTTTTCACAGTTGGGCCAAAGTTAATAAAGGTTGAATCAAACACCAGAAGCAGTACTTTTATAGGCACCTCAAGGACGAGTGTCCAAGAAAGACGTTAGCAGTAAGAGGCAGGATAGTGGTGGAACCTTTGGACTCGACATCCCGTCGCAGTTCCTATAACGAAAACACTTCGTTCGATCAGGTAACTCAGGGAAAATATGTCTTATGGAAGCGGTGGGGCTGGTAATATTGACGAGTATTGCTCGAGTTTATTAACCTCCATTCTTAGTATTCACTGCCGAAAACTGAAGATCTAGCAAACTGATATTTGCTTGCATAATTTCAATGGGTTTCAGGGTTTGCAAGTTGGTTTTGTGGTCAAGTTTTGCTTCGCGCGTCACGCCGGTCTTCGATGATGCCACCTCAGTCGCAATGACCTCGGAAGGGGCCATCAGAAGTTGTCGGACTTCTCTTTGAAAGTGCTCCTGTCAATTAATTTTACTGGCCTTTTTCTCATTTTTATTCAGTCTTCTTCTGTGTAATTTAGGGCATCATATCTCAGTAAGGTCAGGTGAGACCTTCAGTGACCTTCAGAAAGAAGGCCTTTGAACAAAACGGCGGATTCAAATCCCAAGGAGGTAGAAATATAGGAAGTTACAAATTTACACCATAGGGCGCGCTCAGCGCCAATAGGCTCTTAATCAGTGTTTGCGACCACTCTACTGCGGCTATCGGCGACTAAAAAGTGTTCGGATCAATGATACTACTGTTCGACCGTCGGTTTCGACGATGTCCACCGTGTGCCCCACAGCTGCAGCAGCGGTGGGAGCAGGGACGGTGACTTGCGCAGGGGTTTATAGTGCGGGTAGACTTGCGCAGCATCTACCTACACTCTCTCCTCCTCCCCCGCCTCGGCCCGGTGTCAAGACAGAGTCAAGAAGACCGGAGGCGAGGGAGGCCGCAGGTGGATGGCTCGGACGGATCCTCACCTTGGCGTTCCACCACACCCCCTGGTCCACACAACAATAACCAGGATTTCAACCAACACAACAGAG
>CACRXP010000813.1:120030-131046 GCA_902702965.1 Spirometra erinaceieuropaei
GCGCTCCTTCGCTTATTGGTCCAACGTTTTAACAGCGGAACCAGGGGCTCGTCGTCCTGGTCGGACAACCTTCCTCTTGCACTCCTCGGCATCCGCGCAGCTCTGAAGTCGGATCTGGGCTGTAGCCCAGCTGAATTGGTTTTCGGCACTACCCTCCGACTGCCAGGCGAGATGATCACACCAACCTCTCGTGGGGCCGACGAGACTCCTGACAACCTTGTGCACCGTTTGCGGCAATTTACGCGCTCGCTTTCCCCCCGTTCCACCTCGAACTTCAATGACTGAGTCTTATGTCGAAAAAGACTTGGAGAAGTGTACTCACGTGTTCGTCCGGTGTGACCGTGTGCGCCAGCCGCTGGAATTACCTTACAAAAGACCGTCCCGCGTGCTCACGCGCAACGCCAAGACTTGCCGGATTCTTTGCGGTGACGAGGAGGACGTGGTCAGTATCTATCGGGCAAATGCCGCTGTTGAAGTGGAGCCGCCGGACATGTCACAAGGACAAATATGTGCTGACTACCTAACCCCTGTTCCTCCTTCTTCCCTATCCCCTGCTCATTCACCCTGCCGACTGCCTCGCCCTTTTCCTTCCTTCTCCTCTACCCCTCCGTCCTGCATACTTCCTCTCCCTACTTGTCTGCAGCACCCAACTGCAACATCATCCTCCACCACAGCACGCAGTCAGTCCTGTTCGACTGTACCCCCATCTTACATCACTCGCAGTGGCCGTCACGTTCATCTCCCCCATCGTTTAGTTACGCATTTTTCTAGACTTATGCATATCTTCCGGCGTCGTATTACATCGCCCTCCGTTCTAATAGAAGGGTACTGTGATGAGGTGCCGGACTAATCTATCTTTGACAATTTAGTCCCATTTTCCTTGACCGGATTGTTTGTTTGAATGTGACGAAAAACCACACACCTGTACAACCCGCCTTGCTAGCGTGCTCTGCTGTCCTGCTCTGTTGTCAGGTTTCTTAACGTTCAAAATCTCTATTCTATTCACTGCTCAATTTTGCTTGCTGCCTTTAAGGCTAGGGGCTCGTGAGATATAACTCGTTAGTTCATGAGAACATTACCATATGCGTCACACCTGAGGCTAGAATCTGCGCTCCTTCACTTATTAGTCCAACGTTTTAACAACCGGACCACGGGCTCGTTTTCCTGTCAGTTGTGACCGCAACGCTGGGCGCCCCTGTCCACCAGCTTTCGAGGGGACAAAGGCACATCGTGTCATACAAAATGGAAGCATGTCTTCAGTCGGTAAGTGTTTGTTAGACGAATTAAGGAAACTCGCTCATCAGCCGAAATTCTGAAATGCGTTTTCGAACAAGAAGGATTATGTAAGTGGGATTGCAGTATTAATTTTTGTGCAGAATAATCCCCCGATATTTCGACCAGGCTAGAATGCCATCTGAAAAAAACCACAATCAGTAAGAAAAGTGATTACTTTAGTTGCATGCATTTTTTCCGATGATTTTGAATGCTCCTCTAAATAAGAATATATTTCATAGAAAACACGCACAAAATATTCTTTCTTCTACTTATTAGGTAGTCAATCATGCCGTCCTATAATTTTGTACTTCAATAAAGGGTTGTCTGGGTTTACACAATTTTTCACAAATTTTGAAGAAGTTTGAGCCCGATCGCCATTGCATTTTGATTAGGGTTTGCAGTCTAGAAGCCGTACATTTTTCAGACATGAGGTATGGTTTATGGTCGGAGTTACTTATTCCAGGAAGAAATTGTGTTAAAAGAAAATAAGTGGCAATATTTACTTGTACGTGCCAGAGAAAGAAATAAAAAAGACTTCGCGGTGGCTGTTGCCTGAGGGTGGTCAAGATGCCTTCAAGTACTCATTGGGGTGAAAATACGACAATACAACACCTTTTTTTACAATGCCCTCAAAGGGGCATTAATTTCATTTATTATTATCACTAAATGGTAAAATAGTGTACCGTTTTGACTGGTGACAAAGTGGAGGATCAGAATTTGCTAAACCACCGCTTTTTGCTCAGCACATATGCTCCCTTGAGTAAGTATCCCCGGTCATAAACCATATCGTTGCCCACTTTCCATATAGGAAAAATAGTAAATCCTTCTACATCACTAAGAGGACACCATTTAGGGCTCGTAAAATTTTTTTATCATTAAGCAAAAGGATATGATGCTATTTGAACGGACATTTCACGGTCTTACAGAGTGTTATGATTACATACCTTTCAAAAACTAAAAGAAACCCTTTCTTTGAGTATAACACTTAAAAGAGACGTGATCTGCTATCACAGGAGCACAATAAAGGTTGTTTTGAGCCCTCTCCTTAAATTTATAAGAGCATTGAAAATTAGTGGAAAATGCATCCTGCTCAAGTTATCACTTTTCCTACCGAATGCGGTTATGCAGGCGGCGGAAAAGAACTCATTCAAAGTCCAACAGCCTATCCTGACAGAAATATATTGTGACTATGCTGTATGGCCAGTAATATTACAACCCCATCTAAGTAACCCTGCTTTCTATCGAAAACGTATTTCGGAATTTCAGTCAACATCGCATGAGCTTAGTTACTGACTGTATATCCCACCTTTCTAAACCAAATATTCCCTTCTTTCAAACGTGGTATTGCAAGATGCAATATCCTCAACGACAGACATAAGATAAATACTTTTTGCAACAACTTTATAGGAATAACGTTAGTGCTTAGAAATCATAAAATGTATCAAGCGAGAATGTAATTTTTAACTGGTAAAACTGGCATAGTACGCGAAAGGGGTCACCAGTTTGCCACAACGTAGGGACTAAATTCAACCTGTGAATTCTATTTAACAGCTTCTCGTCTGCACTTGAAAAATCATTTTTTGTTTTCATGTCTGTTTGAAGAGTCCGACCAGTGCTTCATGAGTTCGTTTTATAGAACCGTCAGTAGGCATGACTGCTGTAGCCCAGATGTTGATAACCCCGTGCGAGCTCAGGGAATCAGTGATTCGATTCTGATTCGCGGCAAACATTTTCTGCTTTTTTGGATTTTCTAACTCCTAAACCTCGCCTTAGAAATGTCTTAACTCTTGCAGACTACGTCAAGTATCTGCCGTACTATCGATCTTCTGCGCAAATGCTTGTTTTGCCCGTCAGAATGCACGAATTATTGATTGGCCCGAACCGCCGTCAGAGGCGCCTCGGGGACAAAAAGGTTTGTTGGGATAACTTGGCCTTTCTCTACCTCTTAGTCCGTCTTCTCAATGACTTATTTTTAATGTGGCCTCTACTGCACTCTCATGCACGCGAGAGCAGAGACCCTTTGTGTGGAAACCTAGCATACTGTGCGGAGGAACTGGGTCGTGTGTGGAGGGCGCATATAGCATAGAAAACATGTGTGAAAATACTCTCTTTTGTGCTCGGTTGGCAGCAAGTAACCTCTTTCTTATATTTTATTCCTGAGGAAAAAGGTATAGTAAGACTGACTTATATAGCCTTCTAAACAGGACATGGGAATAGGAACGCCCGCCCAAGTAATAAAGGTGGGCACATATTTCCATGTCTTAAACCCAGCAATAACCCTAATATAAAACTAAACCGTTGCTCTAGTCTTGACCCTAACCCTACCCTAAACCTTAACTCTACAGCTAACGCTAAACCTTACCCTGAGCCTAAACTTGATCCTGACTTACCATACCGTTAACTTTAAATCTAACCTTACATCTGATCCCTAAACCAACCCTAACCATAATTTTACTGAAAGTTGGCTAAAAGCCACCCGCATTGTAGGTGGCTTCTGTTCTCATGCCCTCTTTAGTGGGGCATTTAAGTCAGTCTTGTCAAAAGTATGCTTGGGTTCTAAAAAGTTTGCAATCCCGAGATTATTCCATACTGAAAGTCCATTCCCACAACATCGTACCAGTCCGTCTATTGTTGTTGCTTTTGAAGTTTACTACATAGTGTACGCTTATCGCAAAATTCCATTATCCCTATATGAGATTTTCTTAACGGCGTAGAAGACCATGCGATGTTACCTACGGCTTGCATTTCGTAACCACTAAAGGCAGATGCAACGGACTCAAAATTACTCGGGAAGTAAAAAACCTTTTAAAACCAGACCATACCCTTTCTTCCAGCATAAAATCTGAGGAATACGCAAACTTCTACCAAATAACTTATAGAAGGAATATTGGCAGTATGTTATTCCCGACAAAGACAAGGGATACTGAAATGACCATTTCTGGCTTATTAGCCGTCTTCAGCCAGTCATTCCCAACCCCAAAGTTAGGAAAACCCGAGGCTCGAACTCGCGACCTGTTAATTAGAAGTCCATGCCTCTAACCGGGAATAACATACTGCCTATATCATGCGCCGCTATGCGGCTGTTGGTTGGGCTCGAGAGAGAGAGAGCCCGTAAGGCACAACGGAACGAGTGAGTTCCGTAAGAACTGTCGGTGGGCGCTCCCTACCATTAGAAGGAATATTTTCGTAAGCACTTTCCATCAAATATATTTTAATTTGTGAGGCCATCGATGATGAATGGAAAAAACATACTACTGAAGTAGAATTTTTTTGCCGAGCATGGTTTTCGCAGGCGGCCCGACAGAAGTACATTCGCAAGCCGACATTCCATTAGGCCGGATATTGCAGGTTCTCTCAGACAGGCAGTTGGCTACCTTCGGCATTCTAATCGACTACCACGCATTGTTCACTGCCGGCCAGGAAGACGAGCTGGGAAGGAGAAGTTGAGGTAGCAAAAAATTTATCCCTCAACTGGTTGAAGCCCGGAAGTCGGTGCAATCAGCCATAGCCACCGCGGCGTGTGCCCCCGAGGGGAGCGGGGGAAGACACAGCTGGGGGAACTGGCTCGTATGTGGCACGTGTAGACGGGTTAATGCAACTCCGGTGGCCACTGCTCCCAACTCCGCCGTTATATGAATGACCGTCCAGGAAAACAGACTGATGCATGGGAGATGGAAGGGAGAAAGTGAGATTGACATTGGGGAATCCACCCACACGGCAGTTCAGCGCATTCCCCAAAATAAACAGTCTGTCGCGCTGTGAAATTATGACTACGCTAAAAGTCACAGCTTCAAAGGCCGTCAACTGACTGGATAACTCGGTACTCCTGGTCGGTACTATGTATTGTTTACATGTGTGGATTGACTGACTCGAGGACTTGGAGTCAGGCCGAATGGTTCCTTCTCAATGTTACCTCTATGGCACTCCCAAAAACGTAAGAGTTGAGTTCCTTTTCTATAGAAACTCCGTCTACTGGCGCGGACCGGGTCGTGCGTGGCACGTGTAGACGGGCTACTCAGCTTTGTTAGCCACCTTTCCACCTCCGGTCGCCCCGTCTCTGTGTCTTACCGCCAGACGCAGATGAGTGAGCAGAGGGAGAGTGCGATAGATGCATCGCAGGTCCGCCTCACTGTAAATTAATTCACGTGCAAATCATCATCCTGCGCCCATGCTGCCGCTTGAAAGCATTTTTCATACGACTCAACTTTTCCCCTGATGTCGAGCCTCCATCCCAGAGGAGCGAACAAGATTGAGAGTTGAGTCACCGGTGCCGCTGATTACTGGCATTCGCGTGGACATTTGGGCAACCAGATGGGCCTCGGTAAGACTAGACACGGTGGAAGCATGATATCATCTCCCTGCGCCTCTACGGCTTCGGAATTTGCGGAGAGTTGGTTGGCTGTGCGGGTTCGGGCGTATCTGAATGCGGGTCAGGGGTCTATCATGACATACTTTTTTTCAGGGTCAGATGAAGTCGGCTGACGCAAAAACAGGAGAAAGCTTCCACCGTAATTATGGGATTAGGAAGGATGTCACGGGGAGGCGCTGAGGGGACGGTAGACCTCAAAAAGCTTTTAGTTTCCACTAGGACAAGAGAACTCACCCCGCCCGGCAGGTGCTCCACTAGGCCATCCAATAAATATTTGTGTATTTATACTTTTGATGAAGACAAGACTTAATAAAAAAAAGACACAATGATATTTGCTCCATTATTGCTTATGCCTTCTTTACATCATTCAGTCAATTTGTAGATATTATTTTTTAAAAAATCGTCTGACCTGATGTCGACATTTATGTCAGCTGTAACGCCATCCAGTTCGTTTGAAAGCTACCGTAAAGGGTGATATTCTGACGGAACGAGGTTGCGACTGTCATGTGGATGCAGGGGAATGGTGGGCCAGATCGCAGTTGGTAGCCAGGCCCCGTACTACAGATGGCTGGGATTTGTTTGCTGGGGTTTTTTGTGGGGCTACATAATCACATCTGACCCATTCGGCTTCCGTTTTACGTTTAAGGTTGGGATTAGGGTACCGGTTAATGGTTTCCCACTTTCGGGTTTGGGTTATGCCTTTAGGCTTAGGTTTTCGGGTTACGGTCAGGGTTTGAGCGTACGATTAGGTTTCAGTATTACGGTTAGCTTTTTCGATTACGGCTATGTCTAAGGGCTACGTAACGTTTAAGATTTCGGTTAGGGTTAGGGTTGCCATTGGGGTTAATGGTTAACGTTTAGGGTTGAGGTTAGGGTTAGGGTTAAGGTCGCCGTCCGGTTCCCCATTCCTGGCTACCAACTGCGATCTAGCCGAATGGTGAGCTCTTAGAGGCGATTTGGACGAGTTGAGTCACGTGAGGTGGGATGTCGCCATGCTGTCGATGGGTTTTTTTTTGTAGAATGACTTCACATAACCGAGGCACTTGGGCTGCTTAGAGGTTTCTGTCCATCTATGGCTTTTCTTGAACTGAGCAGGACAAAGGCGACGAAACATGAAGGATTTACTGACGTCAGTAAATTTCGTGACGTCAAGGAATTCTGCATGTTTCGTCACCTTTGCCTTGTTCAAAATTCTTCCCGGAAAACAATGCTTCAATTTTCCTGAACTGCTCGTAATGGATTACGCAAATGACGGTCTTTGGGGGATTAAGATCCTGCTCCAGCCGAGGTGTTGCTCGCTTGTTGCTGATTCTCTCCCCTCCCCACACCTTTAATTGTTTCTCATTGATATGAAGGCACCCCTTCTCATCGCCAGTGGATATACGATGGACAAATCCTTGTTTGCACCCGCGGACGCTTTTTTCCCAGCAAACAAATGGGCAGTAATAATGAAGCGTCGATGTTCGTTGTTTTCTGGCACTCATACATCAATTTCTTGAACTTTTCTTATCGATTCCAGCTTCTTGAGGTTGGTCAGGTGGTGATGGTGAATTTTTTTGCAAATTCTCTCCTGTCTTACCGATTACTTATTTTCAAAGTGCATTCAGACATTTCCTCACTGAAGTCACCCGATCGTCCGGAGCGGTTCCTACAGGCCTACCGTCACCTCCATATGGAGGACGAATGTTACTAGCAGTCACGACAACCTAGAAACTTTTGTCGACGGCGAAATGGAACTTGATACTTCGGTAGTTAGGCCTGAAATTTAAGAAATGTGTAATGCTATGAATAAACGGCGACAGTGGCCCTGCAGAATACAAACAAATGTCTTTGAATAATATGCAATACATGCCACAACAGAACAGATGGAAGGAAAAAACTGCGTTCTAAAAGGCCACCAAGGCTTATTAGGCGACTCAAATTATGCTATTCTAACACCACTGTGAAAAATTCGGCTACCTCGGCGGGATTCGAGCACATGACGTCAAGAGGGAGCCTTTCTAGTCACCGGAGCTACTAGGCCGCACTGGGGACCGTAAGTTTAATCCCATGTAGGCCAAGCTACCCCCCCCCCCCAGCTGACCGCAACGTATGGAATCCACCACATCGGATAAAAATAGATTTCGGGACTCATAGCCGAGGCGGTCCAACAACGGCTGGAGTCGCTGCTTTTCCGACATCACAGACCGAAATTCTGGGCTCGGTATGTGGATGACACCTTCGTCGTCATCGAACGGGATCAGGCGCTGACATTCAAAGAACATCTCAACGCCGTCTTCCCAGACATTCAATTTACGATGGAGGAGGAGGAGGAAAAGAACAACCAGCTGGCCTTCCTGGATGTCCTCGTCTGCGGCAAAGATTGCGGTGGCCTGAAAACCAAAGTGCTCAGGAAAGCGACAAATACGACGCAAATACTGAACTTCATTAGCAACCACCCGATCAGTCACAAGCGCAGCTGCCTAAGGGCGCTATACCGGCGCGTTGAGACGCACTGCAGTGAAATGGAAGACAAGGTTGTTGAATTACAATATATTCGACGGGTAATGAGAGCCAATGGTTACCCGCGCAACTTTGTCAACCAGTGCATACGAAGAGGACACCAGAGACCAAATCCAATCGGTCCCAAATTTTGGCGGGCTCTTCCGTACGTGAAGAACGTCTCGGAAGCCGTCAGTCGTCTTCTCACTTCACTTAGATTTGGGGTTACACACAGACCGGAGGCCACCATGAGGCGTCAGGTGCTGAGACCAAGAGACTCACTGCTACGGCAGGAAACGTCTGGAGTCTTTTACCGGATCTGGTGCAGTTACGGACAAAGCAACTACGTTGGAGAAACTGGGAGATTACTTCTTACGCGAATTGCCGAGCACGCAGCAGCGGGGAGACGATAGTTCTCAGGTGGCGGCACACTTGACGAGACCCGGCCATATTTTCAACTTTCAAGAGGCCGAAATCTTCGCAAGGGGTGACAACTGCGTTAGCCGCGAGCTACTCGAGTCATGGTTCTTAGGCCCGCAATATATCAACAAGCGCAATCACCTCCCGGTACCATATTCGGTGCTGAGATTTACCTGGGCAGGGGAATCAGTCACGTGGGGAGGGCGTGGGCAAGCAATTATCCCGGTGGCGGTGAGTCAAGTTGCCGAGCCATCGTCACACCAGCATCCAGCACGGATGACGAAATCACGAACATTAACGACTCGGACACGGACTGACGAGCCACCACCGCATCAATTACGACCCTGGCCGTGATAGCAAGAGCTGTTAATTACAGTACGCATATGGTCCCACGGTCGCCACGTGCTATAAATACTGCACTCCTCGTGTCACCATCACCTTTATCTGCGACTGTCTCTGATGATGGATTCGAGTGAGAATCCGAAACGTCAGGCCAATAAATTTCTTGTTCCAGTGATCACATCTTCGTCTTCTGAACTGCTACCTGGAACTCGCCTGTTCGCTTCTATCAACAGTAAGCTGCCTGTGCAAGAAGGATTTCCCAAGTAGTCTACATAGACTTCACCAGATGACTATCAGGCTCACTTGCGTGCCTGCCCGTATGAACTTTGAAGCATTCCGGTGCTTCTGACAGTCTGTAATAAAATCTAGACACGGAGCTCCGACGACGTGGAAAGTTAAGATACCTCGTTGTTCCCTTAACGGTGCAGGCCACGCTCTAGCGGCGAAGCACATTAAACCGATACCAAGTAAATTGTTTGGTTATCCGAGACCTTGTTATCTGTCAGACAAGAGCAGCCCTACACTGTCAGACTGTGGTGTCTCGAAAGCAAAGACGTTGCGGACATTCTCACCTCGGTAGGTCAGCGGGAGTCAGCCTGGCTGGTCAGTTCCCATTGATAACACCTAGACGTCCACGTTCCGCCACGACCTCCACCGGCTGACCACATCAGGTGTCGGCCAGTTCCCTCAACTCCTAAGGCTGTGGACTCTGATTCACTTCGGTAGAGAAACTAACACATGATGAGACAAGCTTAACCCGTTGCCCAAGCTTATATTCGACTTTATGAACTTGCTATACTGCAAGTTTAGCCATTGTGAGACCGGCAATAAGCAAGTCTTTCCTACGTTAAATGATATTCACCTAAAAGTGCATGGTGCTAATTACTGGATTTGGCGGGTGTGAGCGGCGAATATATCATAAACTTGACACTGCCCATAATTTCTGACAGGGCGGGCCACGGAAAATTGAGGATCGGAATAACCCGAACATAATTTAAGGTGGCATTTTATCACCGACAAAGACAAGAGAGACTGGAATGGCCATTTCTGGTTTATTAGCTGTCGTCAGCCAGTCATACCCTAAACCGAAGTGTGGAACACCCGAGGCTCGAACTCGCGACTACGCCTCTAACCACTGGGCCACGAGCCCGTTGCCCAGTCGGTTTCTATCTGGAATATACAATGCGATATATACATTATAGATTACCGATCGAAACCGACAGGGCAACGGGCTCGTGGCCCAGTGGTTAGAGGCGTAGTCGCGAGTTCGAGCCTCGGGTGTTCCACACTTCGGTTTAGGGTATGACTGGCTGACGACAGCTAATAAACCAGAAATGGCCATTCCTGTCTCCCTTGTCTTTGTCGGTAATAACATACTGACGCAAAGCGTGTTATTAAACTGTGTCACAGGTTTTACAGATCACTGAGCGAAATCCAGTAATAGAAAGTTCTGCAAACAGGGTTCGGTGAACGAAAAGGTAAATTTCGGATGCATTGAGCCTGAGATGAATAAGCCAAGGACCTTTAAGTCAAGCAAATATCGGACTCAGTAAAACAGCAAATTGTTCTCCTCTAAATGTTCGCGAAAAAACTCGGTGGAGTTTATACATATACACGTTGAATAACACTGCCGACAAAGAAAAGAAAGACTGGGACGACCATTTTTGGCTTATTAGCCGTCGTCAGCCAGCCATGTCCATCCCCAGGTTTCGCAACTCCTGAACCTGGCATCCGCGACCTGTTGGCTATAATTCCGACTTCCCAACCGTTTTCCCGTCGATGGCCATCAGGTATGTTAATAGCGGCAGAAGGGCTCCTGTCGATCGTGTTAGAGCGCATACCCGCCCCTTGTGCCTTGAAGCCTAATCTAGAGCCACCCCCCCCCCAACAGCCACAAAGTGAAAAATAATATTGGTGGAGTAATACCATTTAGACATGGCTGGCTGACGGTGGTTATTAAGCCAGAAACGATCCTTGTCAATAATGTCATTTCGTCCATATTCCTAGCTGCTGTGTGGCTTCTGGCAGGGCTCTAGATTAAGCCTCAAGTCACAACAGGGCGAGTATGTCCCCTAATGTGGTCGGTGAGCGTACTTGTACTCTACTGCATATAGCTGATAGATGACAGT
>CACRXP010000813.1:137048-165332 GCA_902702965.1 Spirometra erinaceieuropaei
ACGCTTGGACCAGTAGTGTCTTAATGAGAAGGACAAGGGAACGATTAATTGTGCCGACGGTTGACCTAACGCCCACCGCTGCGCCCCATCAGAGGGTTTGGCCGCGGGCAACCCCCGAGCAAGGAAACCGGATCACTACTAACAGGCGTCCCGACCGCCCCTCTGCCACAGCCTAGGACACCCCTGGCACCGATTAGGTCGACGAGGACCCAGAACAGATGAGCAGGCGACTCCACAGCGGGGCGTATTGCCGCGCTTGGAAAAAATGACCGTAACTGCGCCGGATGGGGGCAGGGACGAATCAGGTGGCATGCAGGTCTCGCGCTCCCGCTGAGTGGGGAGCTCAGGGTGTGCGGTCGCAGTGCATTGTTCGTGGCGGGCGTCATAATGCGCTCCTTCCGAGCTCCCCCCACCGGCAAGATTTTTCTTTCGACAGCCCCGCTCTGGCTTTCCGTGAGCGCGAGGAGAAATCTGAGGGCATTCCGATTTCCGCGGATCCGACTTATGGAATGGGGGCGTCAAATAGTGCGAACACTTATAGGAAAAAGTGTGGTCATAAAGGCCACTTCGCAATCGTAAAGTAAGGCATGCTAGCTGGCGGCGTGGTTAACTTCTGTTTCATTCGCATTTTTGAACTTCTCTCAGGTATGACCCCATCGGAGAAAGGATATCAATAAAGTAAAGCACCCTAGAGGAGTCGGACGGTTTAGTCGAAGTTGGCAACTTATAGGACGTGTTCAGATCAGTGAAACAGTATTCATAAGTCCTGAATAAGTTTTCAGCTAGAAGAAGATGGCCCATCTTGAACTTCAGTGCTGATGGCATGGAACACAATCTCAAAACCTACACCGACACGTATTGGCGTCGTAGGCGTAAATATCCCCACCGTTTGGTTAGACCTCGTGATAGCTGTAGGCGAGGTAGACGTGATGTTAGTAATTCGGGGAGGCGATGGGACGTGAAGTAGTAGCCTTTCATCAGCACCCGTGTTCCAACCTGGAAACCTTCAGATTTGGTAACTTAAATTCATGGAAAAAGCAGTAATCAGATATGGTTATGCAGCCGCAACTGAAATATAAAAAAGCCCCAGCCACCTTTAATACGGGACCTGTGGTAATAGGGGTTTTTACAGGTGGTGCCGGGGAACGTACAGGCGACGAGGTCAAATAGTTGTATGCAAGGGAAAAGCTATTGGGAATGCGTGGTTGTACTTTGAGTGGAGAAATAGTTGCCACAACCCCTAACCCTAACCCCTAACCTTAACCCCTATCCCTAGCCCTAACCCCTAACCATAACCTCTAACCCTAACCCCTAACACCAACCCTTAACCTTAAACCCTAACCATAGCCCAATCCCTTAAACCCTAATCCTAACCCTTAACCACAACCCAAAAACCTCAACCCTGAAACATCCAACGCGAAAGTTAAAAGGAGACGACAGGCCGAAAGTCAAGAAGGACCATCGGCATTGGGTCGAAAACGGAAGACACGACAGCAAAGAAACACGGCCGCCAACAGAACACACACTGTAACGCACCGTAACACCATGCCAACGTAATCAAACCAACTCAAAATAATTAAGTAGGTCAACAGTAGTGTGTCCACCAGGTGCGGCTACATAACCACATTTTATCAAAACAGTTGAAAAAAGCCCCGAACATGCTTTGAACTAGAAAACGACGACCCATCTTGGACTTCAGCGCTGGCGGCATGGAACACAATCTCACGCACCGACCTTGCAGGCGTAGATACCTCCTATCGTTTGAGTAGAACTCGCTCTTGGTATGACACTTGTGGACAAGGTAAACGAGATTTTAGTAATTCCGGGAGGCGGTGCAACGCGAGGCAATAACCTTCCATCAACATCCCTGTGACAACCTGGAAATCTTCAGTTTTTTATCCTAAATTCACAGAAAAAGCAGCTGACACGATAGAGTGGTTTTACCACAGGAAAAGAGCCAAAAAAGTCCGTTGCTAATCCGATACGAGTCCAATTCAGTCCTCTATGTCCCGCCGGGCCCATTACCACAACCACTTTCGGACAAGCGGCAGTTACCGGGACCGACCGCCACGGCAACCACAAAAAAGTTACAACAGGTGAGATTTAATTCGAAGTAGTTATGCCAACCCTAAATAACCCGCAATTAACACCATAAGGGCGCTTGCTGAACCGAACCTTTTGGGGTGGACAGGGAATATCACACCCCCACTCCCACGGGACGTGTTGGCCCTGTCTGTCGGTCCATGCGCAGGGGACTGCAAAAACCGTAGAAACAGAAATGGCAGTGGGGCCGGAAAACGTCTTGCTGTCGCCCGAAGGAGTGGCACGATTCCAAAATGACTGCTGATTCACCACCTGGTCGTGCAGCTGTCCAACCAACCGGAGCCTTCGACACGCCAATCATGCAGGCGATTGCACAACCCCGCCCCTCATTGCCCAACTTCCGCTCCTAACCCCGACAGATGGCACAAATCACACCGACGGCAGACAGGTGCGATTACCATTTTGGTGTTTTCGTGACCTCTATAACGGCGCGATGTCAAAGTACCACACGAACTGGCGGCAGGCGCTGTCCAATAGCAAACTCGGAGCGCGATTGGTGGTGCACACACCGAGCAAGGATGGCGATCAATAAGTCTGGGTGGGATTGAGGCGGCTGACTGGTCTGCCCCACGATTGGCTGTTTTCACGGTGGGAGCCCGACTTGGATGGTGGGATTACGGTGCAGCCACGGTGTCCATGACAGTTAGAGGAGAGGAGGCTACTTAGAACCTGCATCTCCCCGAGGTCGGTCAGACGTGATCATGTAGCCCCAACTGCAGTTAACAAACCCCAGCCACCTGTAATACGGGACCGATGGTAATAGGGCTTTTAGTAAGATGTGGTCTGGTAGCCGCACCTGATGGACACAATACTGCTGGGGTTAAGGTTAAGGGTTAGGGATAGGGGTTAGGGTTCGGGGTTGAGGGTTAGGGGTTAGGATTAACGATTAGGGGTTATAGTTAGGGGTTAACGCAACTAGTACCCTTGTCATTTTTGTCGATACTATCCTACAACGACATTTCAATACGGTCAAGCAATTTGCTGGTCGGAGTATAGATGACGTTGCCCATCCCTTGCAGTCTGAACTTATTTCTGCAAAGCCTTCCCGCCCGATGCGCCGCAGCTTCCGACTTGCGTCTTGTCGCACACCGGCTTTTCGAGCTTCTGTGTTGCCATTCCTGGCGCGCTATCTTACGTGTAAAGAGACAGAAATACAGAAGCTAAGACTTGAACTGTCCCCATAATAATCTTTCCTGTTGTGTTAAACTTTTTGACTATTGAGCAATCTATTAACTCATTTACTGCCCATAGTGAATGGAACCAATTTTTTGCTGAAAATTTTGAATTTTTGATTTCAAAATGAAGCGAAATCCTCTCTCTCTCTCAACCACTCAAAGTACAACCGCACATTCCGAATAGCTCTTCATTTTCAATATTGCTGGGGTTGAGCTTAAGGTTTAGGGTTAGGGGTTATGGCTAGGAGTTAGGGTTAGGGGTAAGGGTTCGGGGTTAGGTTTGGGGGTTGAGGGTTAGGGTTAGGGGTTAGAGTTGGAGTTAGGGGTTGGCGCAACTATTTCTCAACGACCCAAAGTACAACCGCGCATTCCCAATAGCTTTTCTTTAGAACACAAGTACCTGACCTCGTCGCCTGTGCGTTCCCCGGCCCCACCTGTTAAAATCCCTATTACCACCGCTCCCGTATTAGAGGTGACTGGGGTTCGCTTACTTCAGGTGGGGCTACGTAACCACATCTGACCGGGCTGTTTACAGGTGGGGCCGGGAATCGCAGAGGCGACAAGAGCAAGTAGTTGTATGCAAAAGAAAAGCTATTGGGAATGCGCAGATGCACTTTGAGTGCGTAAGAAGTAGTTGTCCTAATCCCTAACCCTAACAGTATTGTGTCCATCTGGTGGGGCTGCATAACCACATCTTACTCCGAGGTCTCTGGCATGAAGCATTTCCAACCAGCGGCCCCCACGACGGCATTTTATAGGCTTTGGGGCTGACTAGAACTGCCTTCGGCAAAGTCTCTCGTGAATATACAGGTTCCGTATTCGATCCTGAAAATGTTGATGGTTGCGCTAAACCTAGTGTTCATCCAAAAGGTCTTCGGGAAACAAGAGGGTCACGTTACGCAGAAAGACCCTAGCCTCCCCATATCCGGGCTCTTCTCCGCCTAGGTCAACCTGCCCGCCGGCCCGATCTCTGGAGTTTTACCTTGCAGAAGCCCACTTTATATTTAGTCACAATGACTCCCATCTTCACTTAGAAGACATTCCCCTATCACCGAGTACATTTCAACCCGTGTCTTTGGCAACAGTAGAGAAACACCTTGAAAAGGTTCGTGGATCAACAGCTGCCGGACCGGATGGTGTCTCGCCTTTTCTTCTTAAATCTTGCAGTTCTCAGATAGCCCCTATTTTAACGCACCTAATCAATATGTCTTTCATGGAGTCCAAGATTCCCGACGCCTGGCGTACAGTGAGAATCACTCCCATCCCTAAAAAGCTTGCTAACTTTGGTCCTAAATCTTTTTCGCCCAATTGCCTGCTCCTCTGCAATACTAAAGCTTGCTGAAAGAGTTGCCCTAGATATCATAAAACCTTTTTCTTCCAGTTTTTCCGACCCCTTACAATTAGCATACAAAGCTAAACGGAGTACTTTAGATGCTGTCGCTCTTGTGGTCCACTCTGCTCTAAAAGCATTAGACAAGGGTTGCCGCGAGTATGCGTGCGCTTTTCTTGATTACTCCTCCGCCTTCAATACCGCCCCGCGCCCTCTTCTCCTTTCCAAAACCTCCGCATGTGGCTCTCCAGGCTGGGTCGTCTCTTGGCTGAGCGATTATTTTACCTTCCGCACCCAATTTGTCCAATCTGGCAAGCGGAAATCTTCGACCCTTCCCAATGACTGCGGTGTTCTTCAAGGTTCTATTCTATCCCCTCACCTTTTCTCCCTCCACACTGATGATCTCAGGTCCCCTAATGACTGTTTTCTGGTCAAGTATGCTGACGATGTGGTTGTTGGACACCCTCTCAAAAGTCAGACACACCTCCGGTCTCTAAAGGATGGCCTAAACCATGTCCTAGCGTGGTCGGAGACCCTAGCCTCCCCATATCCAGGTTCTTCTCCGCCTAGGTCAACCTGCTCGCCGGCCTGATCTCTAGAGTTTTATCTTGCAGAAGCCCACTTTAAATGGAATCCAGTTGCTTCTGGCAGAGACACTGGACCGGTTTGCCTCATTTAGCCTCCAAAACCGATCAGGTAGCAAGAGCCAGTCACCCACTGAGTTCTTCCGCAACCAGCACACGCCTGCAGGCTAAACAGCTCCAGCTACGCGACCCCTGGCATAACCTCAGATGATCAGTGGCACAAAAGTACTATGTGGCAGGACAAGGTTCTATTGTGAGTTGTAACTGTGGCTGTTAATCCGTCACGTACCGACAACTACTCAAGCATCCGCCCCCCCTCCCCCCCCAGGCTCTTTGTGGCGGGCGACCTGCTTGGGTGCACTTTACGGCACTGTGGGGAAGCAGTAGTTAAGTGCTCCGGTCAAGAATTGCGCGAATAAAATGAACGACAGGCTATGGCATCAGCCGAGTAGGGGCTGGATGAAAGGAGGGCAGGATGCGACGGTTAATTATGGGCGACGGGACGAGTGCGGTGGGGGGAGAGGGGGAGGGCAGGTAGCGCCAAGGAAAACAAAAGAGCGAGAGAGAGAGGTTTTCGTCTGACTTCCTCTCCCAGGAGGTAGACATATTTGCTGGCCACGGTTTCCGGCCGTCGGTTGTGGTAATAGCAGCCCTCGTTCACTCCTAGTGCACGCGCGGGTGTGGGTGTAGGGGGGGGGGGGGGGGGAAAGAGACGAGTGTCCTCTGCCCAGGCGGGAGAACATGCACAGAAGCTGTTTAATTTCAGTCCTGTGAGAGAGTGCGTTCACGAACAAAACAGCAATCAGTTGCTGTCGCTCACGGACAACGGCGAGGGGAGACAGTGTTTAGGGGTGTTTTTTAAACAAAAAACAGACTCGGGATTGGACAGCGACCTTACGGTCTGGAGAGAGAGGAGCCACAAGCCTGACGGACTGGATACAGAACCGACAGTTCGACCCACACACGTGATCACCTCTACCGCGTACCCCAAGGAGTGCGCTCGACATTGTAGCGAAACAGACTTGCTCGGCATCTACTGCCGTCTCTCCTACCCCACCCTTGAGAACGACTGGAGGTGGGCTCAGGCGTAGCAGCTGACAAGGTTGAACAGCCCGTATACGCACAAAACATATGACCTGGTCGTCACTTAACATGTGCCAAGCAACGTCCCCCCCCGCCTCCGGTCTTCCTGACTCTGTCTTGACATCGGCTCCAGGTGGTGAGGAGGAGAGAGTGCGGCAGATGCTGTGCAAGTCTACTGCCAGTATAATCTAATTCACGTGCAAGTCACAGTGCCTGCTCTCAATTTCGTTGGCGGGGTGCGGGTATACGTCATGTCGGCCAGCTGCGTCCACTCCTGCCTCCGATCTTCTTGACACTATATCCAGGTGGGGGAGGAGAGAGTGCGGCAGATGCTGTGCAAGTCTACTATCATCATAAACTAATTCACACACAAGACACCGCCTTGTGAGGCACACGGTGGACATCGTCGGAAAAGACGGTTGAACTGTCGTATGTGTGTGTTCCCCCCAGACGGGCCATGTGGTAGATACAGTGCGTGACCTATCTCATGAAATGTTGGCTGAAATTCTGAAATGCGTTTTCGTTTGGGAAGGATTACTTGGTCGCGGTTGTGATACTGATTATCTTAAGGCATACTCTTATAGCATTTCGGACTCGGCAGGATGTCGGCTTTAAAATGCACTTCTTTTCAATCTCCTATAGAAAGTGTACTCGGTAAAAAAAGTAACTACTCAAGTAGCATGCATTTTTTCCATCGATTTTCGATAGTCTTGGAAATTCAAATACGTTTTATAGAAACCATAAACAAAAATATGCTTTCTTTTAGTCAATCAATAGAAAATCACGTCTTCTTTATATTTTATACTTAAGAAAGGAGAATAATTAGGTTTTAAAAAAGTTTCCAATTATGAGACTTTTTGAGACCGCGATATGTCCATTCACATAGCATCGTACCTGGCCGTTTACCACTGCTCCTCACGAAATGTACAACATGGTCCGCATCCATTGCAAAATTTTGTGGACGCCGTATGATATCTCTTTAATGAAATAGAAAAATATGGGATTTTCTTTACGCGGAATGCATGCACCTTGTATAGTGTAATCACTAAGCGCTAATGCAACGAATGATCAGGCTCCAAATTTTTCGGCAATTAGAAAACTTTTTTAAAACCTAATTATACTCCTTCCTTAAGTATAAAGTATAAAGAAGACGTAATTCTCTATTGATTGACTAAAAGAAACCATATATTTGTTTGTGGTTTCTATAAAATATATTTGAATTTCCAAGACCATCGAAAACCGATGGGAAAAATGCATGCTACTTAAGTAGTCATTTTTTACCGAGCGCGCTTACTAAAAAGAAGTGCATTTAAAAGCCGACATCTTGCCGAGTCCCAAATGTTATAAGAGTATGCCTTGGGATAATCAATATCATAACCGCGACCAAGTAATCCTTCCAAATCGAAAACGCATTTCAGAATTTCAGCCAACATTTCATGAGATAGGTCACGCACTGTACGCTGGACCAGCGGGGGGGGGCATATCGGAGTCTGACACGCGTTATCGGATTGCGCAACATAACAAATGCAAAAATTTCGAGGTACGGTAGCAGACCCAGTTGTCGGCAGACGTCGCGCACACTGGGACCCCTGTCATCCCCCATTGTTGTTGTTGTTGTTGCTGTTGATCAAAAATCTGGTCATTTGTTGTGTAGACCAGGGCGTGTGGAGTGGAGCGCCAAGATGCGGACTCGACCGTGCCATCCACCTGCGCCCTTCCCCGCCTCCGGTCTTCTTGACTCTGTGTTGACGACGGGCCCAGGTGGGGGAGGAGGAAAGAGTGCGGTAGGCGCTCTGCAAGTTTGGGATCACTGTAAACGAAATGTTCACACAAGTCACCGTCCCTGCTGCGGAGTATACGATGGACATTGTCGGACGCGACGGTCGAACTGTCGTAGGACTGGACACGGAGGTCTAATCTAGGGGTCGGACAATTAGTACTCTTGGGTAGACGTGCGTGGACGAAGGCGGGGGATCCAAATGACCACTCCTCATTTATTTTGCATTATCAAACGGACATATCTCAGGTGGTGGCCATGGCTGCCCAATCATAATCCTCGTACTTCTGACCCCTGTTGGGGTCTTGTTGCTGTTGTTGGTGAAAAATCCTGGTCAAGGGTATGCTGTGGACCCGCACGCCTAGATGCGGGTCCGACCGTGCCAGCCACTTTCGCTCTCCTCCGTCTCCGGTCTTCTTGACTCTGTCTTGACACCGGGTCCAGGTGACTAGATAGAGACAGGGTGCGGTAGATGCTATGCAAGTCTACTATCGCTATAAACTATTTCACGCACAAGTCACCGTCGGTGGCGACAGATTTAAGCGCTTCCCATTTATTTTAATGAGAGCTCCACTTATGCACCGTGGGGGATAGATTTCCCGGCGTAAGCCTCACTTTTTCTTCTTCTCTCCCCCCCCCCAAGCATCAGTTGACTGTCTGCGTCTGCCAGCCAACTGGCGATGGGACTGCGTCCAGTGGTTGACGAGGCGTGGCACAACACCGCCTTCCATGAACTGCGCAAAGTCTGATTATGACATGTGACGTAAGCCATTATGATCGCTGTTTTGATCTAGCGCTTCTACGGCGCAACCTGTTGTCAAAGAAGATGTCCCTAAGACTTCTGCATCATGTCTATAAGCTAGAATTGTGTAATTATTTACCATACTGACAACAAAGGGACTAACTAAAAGCACAGACACGCGTGCTTCGCCGATCTTGTGCCGCTGCCTGACGCAGATGCGAGGGATTCGGCTCATCAGTGGCCCCCCCAGCTTTCCCCGTGTGTTTTCTGGTATATGAACTCCAGTTTTAACTTGCCTTGTTGAATTTCCGAGGAAATTAATGCGCGAACTTGGAGTAAATCTTTTCGAAACGGGCCTTTTCAGGCACGGTCCAAATTTTGATATGAATATTTGAGCTGAAATCCATCAGCTACTGCGGAATAACCGCTCAATATTCACAAACCGCCAACAGGCAGCCAGTAGTATAGAATCGTGCAATGATTTACCGTACTAACAACACAGGAATTAGCTAAAAGCCCAGACACGCCTGTTTCGTCGATCTTATGCCGCTTCACAATAACACCCGCATTATCTTCAATGTAGATGAAGGTTCCGCCGTTTCTCCGTTATGACTTCAGTTGTCTTATAACCGAGGTCTGCCAAACCTTCTTCCAGAGCTCCGGCTTGCCCTTCTTCACGGAACAAACGACACAGTCTTCAGTTGCAGCCGAGGGCAGACGGTTGGGGCGACCGCGGACGCCAAAACAGTGATTACATAGAGATTTTTGGCGACAGTGTTATTTCCGAGGAAACAAGTTGAAACCGGAGTTCATATACCAGAAAGCACACGGGAAAAGCTGGGGGACCCACTGATGAGCCGAGCACCTCGCAGCTGCGTCAGGCAGCGGCACAAGATCGGCAAAACACGCGTGCCTGGGCTTTTAGCTAAAACCTGTGTTGTCAGTATGGTAAATAATTACGTGACCCTATACTACTGACTGCCTGTTGGCGGATTGTGAATATTAAGCACTTCTTCCGCAGCAGTTGATGGATTTAAGCTCAACTATTCATATCAAATTTCGGACCGTGCCTGAAAAGTTCTGTTGCAGAAAACTTACTTTAAGTTCGCACATTAATTCCCTCGAAAATTAAACAAGGCAAATCTATAAGTCAATTTCAGAGCCTAGTTAGCTAAGGGGGGTTAAACAAACTTCGGACGAAGGGAGTCAGTCTTGTCCGCGTTATATTATTGTCCTCTCTGAACATGCACCAGCGTTAGTTTGGTGGATGCAGCGACGCGGTTTTCCGTCGACATGGGCGGCATTCAACTCAAACCTTCAGACATGAATTGTGACCGCACCTAAAAAGTTCGACCCCAACTACAGCAGCCTGATAGAATATGAATACAGCGATCTAAAATAAAGCAGAACATTGAAGACAGCTAATCTAGTCGGCAGGATGGAGAGGGAGGACAGGCACTTTTTAATCCACAGGAAAAGTGACCAACTGGGACCTGGGTCAAAGAAACTCTCGATTAGAGTGAATTATTTTAAAATTTAATTTTTCTTCTGACAAGATTTCGACATTTCAGCTGGCTTCACCATAGGCTTTCTTTTTTACTAAAAATCGACTGGACGGAATTTTAGAACCCGACCTTAGGACAAGGACAGACATTTGTTGGCGGCCCCGCGAAAGTAGATACGACCTCAAGAGCATTGAGGAAATATGAATTCCCCACGTCGACCAACACGAAGGCGATCTTAGGCTTCAAAGTTACTGATCCAGGGTTTGATTCTCAGTTCTACCAGATCTGGGCTTGCGGTCCGTTTGACGGACGGCAACGGTTGTCACAGTCCCTCTGTCTTTGTTGACATGACTTCTCGCGCTTGAAACAAGCCGAACTTGTTTCTCTTTCATTCTTTAAAGGCAATTTTTGTAGCCCTCGGAGTCAGTCTGCCAAGTTGCTGATAAGCCTGTAGATGATGCGGAACGTACAACACTAGTAGATTACTTTCCGTAAGCACCATCCTTTTTGAATCATTAGGGATATAAGATCCATTTATTTGGCTGCATTCGAGGCTTTCGAACTGGTGGGTTCGAACGCAACCACCGTTACGGGACCGCGTAGTCATAAACCGGTCCGCTCATTGTCATCACACTCCTGCAACGACAAGTGAATCGTATGTCAACTATAACCAAATAAAGTCGCTACTTACAAATTAGTAGTAGGCGTTAACCAAGTGAAAAAGTATGGAGCATCCCCCACCACGGACCACTTTACCAGCTTGACATCCGTCCCGCCATGAGGGCAATAATCCAACACCGGAAACGAGTAGGCACGGTTGGGATCGTTCAGGCAATTACTGAAATTATGGGAGTAAATTCTTATCTAAAATTTTGGCTGGTGTTTCACAGAAAAGTTGATGACAGCCTTCCAGATGGGTCTAAAGCAACCGGTTCGGGAGTAGCAGAATGCCGATGCCAATCTGGTCCGTGTTTTGAAAAGGACGGTCAGATTTCAAAGCCAAGAAATGGGTACCCACGGTTCCACAGGTGAGCTTAAGACTATGCGCTTTGTTAGCAAGCAAACCATTGGCATTCCTGTCCACAAAGTGTTATAATGGTCTCTCACCGTTATCTACCTCGACTAACAGCACTATTCCGCGGTGGCAATAACTACTACTATCATTTCATTCTGTTGGTTATGAAAACAATGGACTCATAATATCAAAAGACATTCTTCCGGTATGAAGTTCAACTGTCGACCTCTCGAATTTGGTCCCGTATTCTGCAGCATGAGCCACCAGAGAGCTGCCGCTGGTTTTACGAAAATATATTCTCTTGATACTGACCCGTAAGACAAACTTAATGTAGCTTGAGCTGCGACCCTTCCGCTGCAATGAAAACAATTGTTACTTAGTTTCCAGAGTGTTGCTGGCTTAATTTGGGACAATTTCTAAAAGTTCTTGAGTTAGAAGACCACATCTATCGTCGGTTGTCTGGATTAGAAAGAATATACTTATGAATCGGTATGATGAGGGAAACAGGACTTGCGGCCGTCGTTTGGATTTGGTGTTACGACCTCTATACGCCCGGCAGATCAAAAACGTACTCTAATGCTGATACGTTGACTGATATCCCTAGCAGTCCACTATTATGAGAAAAGGGAGAAGGCGCCTCTCTAAATTTCATACTAGTAGAAAAATAGGTATAGAAAAAGTGCAGGTCACAATTGTTTTATTTTCCTCCACAACACTTGCAAGCTACATGAAAATACAGCATGGACAGTTTTAAAATATTAATGGACAGCAGCACAGCAGTGGAAAATTCAGTCGACAGAATCTTTTTAGAAAATGCGAAGTGCAGAACAGTCAGTCGATGAGGAATTTGAGATTTGAAGTGGAAGGCTCGGAGGGCGGGGTAGAGGCGAGTCTCCCGAATCAAGAGATGATGGAAGGGGAACTAATGGACCAGTTGAATGGTGAAGTAGGGCATGCCTGTTGGGTACTCCACCTGGATTAGTAGAGGAGGAAAAGTCCACTTGTCCGGCTGCATCAAGGGCTTTCGTACCGGTGGGTTCAGGCGTGACCACTGGAACGGGGGTACGTCGTCGTAAGTCGGCCCGCTAACTGCGATCATGCTCGCCTACAACGACAAATACCATTGCGTGCTCACCGTTAGTCAGGAAAAAACCGCTACTTAAAATACAGAGTAGGTGTTAACTACACAAATAAGTACGCACGCTCGTTGCCATGGTCCAGTTTACCAGCTTGACATCCGTCCCACCATGCAGGCGATAAGCCAATGCTGGAAACGGGTAGGTACCGTTGAAGTCATTCAAATCGTTCCTAGCGGAAATGGCATTTTCAGCGCTGTAAGGTGGCGTGCAGTTGCAGCGAGACAGGGGGTCGTGAGTAAAATCGTTGTATCTGCGGATAAAGACAAGATGGCATCAATGGCGCCCCAACGTGGACAATACGTACCATCGAGATCTATAGGCCACACTTTGGTTAATTTGTGCATAAATGTCTTCAGCAAAGTCCTTGCTGTCATTCTGCGACTTAACTTCCAATGTGCGACACCAGGATTAATTGCTAGTGGCGTAAACCATGAAATATGCACGGACTTTTTAAGAATCGCTAATTAATCGGAAACTCGCACAAAAGCTTCAACAATGAGGGACATCCAGTTAGGTAGAAACACAAAAGCATTATTGAAAGTAACGTTACACTGATCAAAATTGCAATAGTCCTGAGAAAAGCGAAAAGGGCGACAGCGCAAAAGTGCTTGTCAAATAGGTAAATTTAATTTGTGCAAATACATGATGTATGTCCAGGTAAATAACACAAGCGCAACAACGTATAGGGTAACACATTAACTTGAACTTCAGCATCGCTATCCTCCAATAGTTTGTGTAATATGCAGCAAAGCAGCCAGTCAATTACCTAATGTGGTATTATGTGTTTCAAAATGATGTCGTGAGGATTCGATGTATTTTTTGCATTGTTCTGGATTCAAATGACTAAGACGAAGAAGAGCTCCTGATTTTACTCATAGGGAAGGCAGAGGAACAAATGTTTTTACAGGATCACATTTTGAGATGCCGAGCAGGGCTTAAAAATGAAATATAGTTACCAGCCGGAATAGTAAGCACACAACTTTTCTTCCTCAGAATTACGCTTTGTTTACTGGCGATGGTGGAGTTTGGTATGTCGGAGAATAATTTGTAGTTTTCAGTGTTTTTATTCGATTTTTTGAATAAATGGGTTCTATCGTTTGTGTTTATCAAAACCTCATAAAATAAGTCAATTCTTGAAGCACCTCATCCAGGTAGTGAGTTTCTGAGTTTTTTTTTTATGTCTGTGGGGGTTCGGGTCATATTTGTGTATTCCCTTAACAATGAACCGTAATTGCCGAAGCAAGGAGATGCCCCGACGAAAGTCTGCAGCGGATATGCTCTTGATCAAATTTGGAGTATTATCTAACAAGCTATCTTTTTAAAATGTGCATTCCTGAGGAATTGTGCTAATGAGTGTACACATGCTTCACAGTTATTCAAAGTGAAGTCAGCGAAAAAGTTGCAGCATTTTGCCCGAATATGCGCTTTCGTAACAGATACTGATAATATTTAGGCCACGGACAAAAAACGCCGCCTTCTTCCACTGCCACTTTCACTTAGCACTTCGTCGAACAGTTTATTAATGATATTATATTACTACATGTATTTCAGTAATGTTTGTTTTTTTATTATTGGCCAGGTCCGTTGAATGTGAGTGTTGGCATTCAATTGGTCGCCCTCAGAAACTGAGATAGTACCAATTACCCATAGACAGACGACTGTACGGCACATTTAGTAAAGTTAATGTTTTTGACGCTTAGAACAATTCGTTTATCTGTCTGGTTTCGAAAACTTTGTCAATCTGAAAAAAACTTCTGCAGCTCTTTGATGTTTCCATTTTCAATTTTTTGATATAATTCGCTTCCTTGTAACAAATAGGGAGTTCAAAGGTTCAACACCAATGTTTCCCTCAAATATAATGAACCTGAAAAACGTAAACTGATTTTCGTTATCTTTGCTTGCTTGTAGGCCCTGTTCGAGGAAGATAAGTGCGCTATAGAATAGCCATATAAATACTAAAGTACTGCTAAAATGGTTAACACCATATCCGCCCCGTTTCTACAGTAAATATTAACAGAAACTAGCCCGCACAAACAAAATTCCCAAAAGTTAAAATGACTGCTTCGTGGTGGGAACCTAGTTAGCATATTCAATGGACAAAAGAAATTAAACTCACCGCATCAGACGATACATTTTTGCCAACGAGTCAACTTTCACATGATCTCTCTTAAATATCTGTGCTCGGGGATGCAGATCGTAGTTAAACCAGTCGCCATATATTTTTTCGTACTCATTTAAACCGGAAACGTTGTGGATAAACTTGAAGTACCTATAAAGGACGATCAAGCGGTCAGCCCACTGGGCAACCCTTTCATCTGGGGAAAAAAGAATATATCACTTAAACCTTTCCTGTCTAGCGAAGTTCAACCCTCCTGGAAAAAGACTGTCCAGTTAAAGGGGTCTGGACCGGACCTTCAGAGCTATCGAAAGAGAACAATTAATGCCACCCTCCTGCGACCCTAAATGGTCATGATCGTAAACGACAAATGGTAGAACATTTGACTAGCTGACCAACTGATCTTGAACTCAAATCTCAGACCATCCCGGTCTGAGATTTCGGTGTTGTACATTTCATGAGAAGTATTAGTAAACGGACATGTGCAGCCTTGCATGCATGGACATCGCGCGATCCTAAAAATCTCATAATTAGAAACTTTTTTAAAACCTAAATACACACTTTCTTCGAGCATAAAGTATTAAGACCATGTGATTTCCTACCAATTGGGCAAAAGAAAGCATACTTGTGTGCATGCTTTCTATAAAATATATTTGTATTTATAAGGCTATCGAAAATCAATAGAAAAATGCGAGCTATTTAAGTAGTCATTTTTTACCGAGTGTTGTTTCTGCAGGAGGTTAAAAGGAAGTTCATTCAAAAGCCGACATCCTGGCGAGTCCGAAATGTTACAGGGTTATGCGGCATGATAATCCGCATAACAACCCCACTTAAGTAATTTTTCCTAGTCGGAAACGGATTCCAGAATTTTGGCTAAAACTTCATAAGATCGGTCACACACTGTATATATCGAGATGCGTAGCGGTCCAGACATCGTATCGCGTTCATCGTCTTCCGAAAAAGAAAAGAGGACGAATTCATGGACCATGTTGTGCTTGAACTGACGTTTCGGAAACTTCCTAGTTTCCATCATTTCAGTAGTGTGTTTTTTGCTCCTGCCGGTCTTCGGTTGTTCAGTCTGGTTGCTTGCCTCGTATTATAGCCGTGCTCGACGCACGAACTTTGACCTGCCTGTTTGCCGCTGACCGGCAAACATGTACATGCTGGCTACATCCAGTACGCTGTAAATACTGAATAAATTGTCAGAAGATAAAGCTCCAGAAGTAGGATGTTGCCAAAAAGTACGGGCATAAGCGTTTGGTAGCAAGTAAATGCCTTTCTGAGCATGCGCAACGGATCTTCCTGGTCTATCACTCATTGCTTGAGAATAATGCTTCTGTGCTATTGAGAGGTCACCGGAGAGGTTTGGCAAAGTAGATTGTTAGAGTCACTGAGAAGAGCGATCCCTGTAATCCCGGGTACATTCAACAGAACTAAGGGCGAAGGACTGACAGAGCCAAGCAGACGACCGGACGTTGGTCTGTTCTGTAAAGGTCCCAACCAAACCTTCTAGAGTGGGAAAGGTACCGGAACAGAGTTCTAATCAGTACTAAGACTCTGATAACGGCCGAGCATGACCATACACCCCCTCGTACGTCTCCTCCTGATCCACTGAAATAGGTATTGCCCTTCTAGGGAACGGTTTGGTTTGTGAACATTAGGCGTTAAGTTTTGCGATCATCTGTGTCGATCCCTCGATGGCAAATACTGTGAGAAATATTCTTAGTTAGACAGCAACTGTCCTCAACCATCCATACCCCGACTCCGTGCCAGGAAGGCCTGCGACTTGCAGATGAAAGCTCTAACGCTGATAAGCTATGAACACATCCAGTGTAGACTACAGTCGGGAGTATTACAAGTCATGCGGCAGTGGCGGTTGTCTGCATGCAAGAACTGCTAGACGAAATACGCCGTTCCATCTGACTTTGGATCCCAGAGTCTCCTCCCGATCTGTTAAATGAAGTATTGTCCTTCCAGAGAATGGTTTGGTCTGAAACTCTCAGGTGCAACACCCTGCAGCTGAATGTGTTGATTCCTCGATTGTAAATACCGTGAATGACATTCTTAACCAGACAAAAGTCACGCTCAGTCAGCCACGGCTCAACTCTGTGACTGCCGGCACTGCGGAACGAAATACGTCGTCCCGTTTGATTTCGGACACACAGGCCGAAGTCCTTACTCTGTGGTGGACAGCAGGACGCAAAATAAGCAGAATCTAAGATGAAGTCTCCGGCTATCCAGACATAAGTATACACCGCACAGATGCAATGGTGGACGCTTTCAGACAGTAGTACGTCTAGAACTTGACCTTAGAAAATACCTACGACCCATCAGAAACTGTCGCCTTTCGTGGAGTGCAAAAGGCATACGCGAAAGCATTATAAATGGTTTCGGTAGGCAAGAAAAAACGCACACTTACGGGTTGTTATAGCTGGCCCAATAGGATTTCTCACGGAGGACATCGGTTACATCAGCCGACTGGACAAATCCCCTAGAATGAGAATGTGGGTAGTAAGTATGCGGCTAGAGTTTGGCAGAACACACGTGCGTCAACTTTTAAAAACAAAATAGATGGACACGAATCTTACGGGATCTGTTCAGCGACCCAAAGCAAGTCTCGCTGTGGCAGTGCTTTCCGCGGTTCGAAGAGCTTGGTGTCGAATACCATCCACTGGTTATTGTAGCTAGATCCGGGAAAACGGGGAAAAATGAAAATCAAACCTTCATCCCCCATATCCTTCTCCGAGGAAGAAGAAGAAGAAGAAGAAGAAGAAGAAGAAGAAGGGGAAGAAAAGGAAGAGGAAGAAATAAGAAGGTCTGCGGGAAATATGCGGTCTCCGGGGCCTGACAAATAAACCGCCACGGACTCAACCGGAGTACTATTGTCGGGCATGGCTGCATTGGCAATACAATCGCCGTATTTAAGATGAGCAAATTCTGTAGACTGTTCACGTATGAACAATCTACTCTGAGTACAACAAGGAAGTTAAAAAACCAGCCTGCATACACTGGCGGTTGCGGTACTACTGTCTAAGTAACTGAATTACAACATTCAGTATCCGCAATTGGGTCAGTTAAATCTATTTTTCACTAGATATTCCTATTTACAGTAGATGTGCTACCACAAGAAATGCTAACTGAAATTTTGAAATGTGTATTTGATTCGAAATGATTACTTAAGTAGAGTTTTAGCATTAACTATCGTGTAGTATAACGCCATAGTATTTCCGGCAAGTCAGAACGTCGGCTTTTTGGCTGTCTGCAGAAACTACACTGTAACAAATTACTAATCACATACAGTAGGTAGGCTAAATCATGAAATATCAACCGAAATTCCGAAGTGCGTTTTCGTCTTGAAAAGATTAATTAAGTAGGGTTCTAAAACTTGTCAGCCTGCAACATAATTCTATAATACTCCAGTTACCTTAGGATGCCGGCTTTCGAAAGAACTTTTTTCCGGCTGCATGAAAAAAAATACACTCTGCAAAAATGACTACTTAAGTAGCATGCATTTTTCTCATTGATTTTCGATTCCCTTAAAAATTCAATTATATTTCATGGGAAACATGCATAACAATATTCATTCTTTTGCACATTCGGTAAAAAATGACGTCTTCTCCCAATTTTGTACTCACAGGAAGAGTATACTTCAGCTTTCAAAACATTTCTAATTGTGAGATTTTTTAATACCGTGAAATGGTCATTCATAGAACGTCATGTCTCTGCATTTACCGACGTGACTTGTAATGTTATTCATATGATCCAAATCCACTGCTAACTTTTATGAACCCCCGTATGGCCTCCTCTTAATACTGTAATATATGGTTTTCCGTACGCGGAAAATATAGGACTTTTAGTTTGGAAACCCTGAATACAAGTGTAACAGCAGGTCGGGTTCAAAATTATTCGGGAATAAGAAAATTTTTTAAAAACCGAATTATACTCTGCCTGCGGGTATAAAATTGGGAGAAGACGTCATTTTCCACCGAATAGACTAAAGAAGGAATATTACGATTCATGTTTTCCATGAAATATAATTGAATTTTTAAGGGCATCGAAAATCAATGAGAAAAATGAATGCAAATGAAGTATTCATTTTTCACAGAGTATAGTTTTTGCATGTAACCGGAAAGAAGTTCATTCGAAAGCCGGCATCTTAAGGTAACTGAATTATTATAGAATTATGCTGCATGACGATTAGTTTTACATCTTTTCGAAATGAAAACCCATCTTGGAATTTCGGTGGACATTTCATGAGTTGGCTAGTCTACTGTAGTATGATTCTTTTGCACTGATTTTTGATACTCTTATAAATTCCGGCAAATTTTACTGAAAAAAAACACAGGAAAACATTCTTTTTGAACTCATTTTGTAGCAAATCACCTTTTCTTTAAATTTTACGCTTTAAAGAAGAGTATCTTTCGGTTTCAAAAACTTTTGCGATTCCCAAAGAATGTTGAAGCCGACCTGTCATCTCACCTTCATTCAGGGTTTCCAGACTACAAGCTATATACTTTCCGTGTACGGATAACCATCTGCTTCTCTTCGCTGTTGAAAAGATATCACACAGGACTGATAAAATTTTGCAATGAGCGTGGACCATATTGTCTACTTTATAAGTAGCCTTAGCAAACGTCATGGTGTGGTGCTGTGTGATTGGCCATTTCACGGCTTTGAAAAATCCCACAGGTAAAAACTTTTAAGCCCAAAGATACCCTTTTTTCAAGGATAAACTTTTAAGAAGACGCGATTTTACACCAATTGAATACAAAAAAGAATATTTTTATGCAAGTTTTCTATAAAATATATTAGAATTTATAAGGCAGCCGGAAAGTAGCTTGTTTAAAAGCCGGCATCCTGTTACGCCTGATATATTTTGGGTTATGCCACACGATAATTAATATTATAACTCATCCTGAGCAGTCTTTTCGAAGAGCATACTTACTTCGGAATTTCGATTAACATTTCACGAGATAACACATCTGCTGCACAGAGGGATGTTTCCTTAATTGTAACGGAGTAATCCAAACAGAATTCGCCCCGGAATCATCCACGTCTCTTGTTTGCGGGGTGGTGATCCATCTGGCAAACCAAGACGAGACGGTTTCCCGGCATGGAACTGCTGCCCGCGATGCAGTGGAGGCCTCAGCTGACGGATTCGCCTCACCTGACCAAGTTCGCATCCATAGGTCGGCAGAATGCAGACCTCGTCTCTAAGCTCCGTAAAGTAAGAATAACATATGCGAGTGGTTGATACCAAAGGGAAATCCCCTCCATACAGTGAGTTACCTAACTCATGAAATGTTGGCTGAAATTCTGAAATGCGTTTTCGATTAGGAAGGATTACTTGGTCGCGGTTGTAATACTGACTATCTTGCGGCATACCCCTATAACATTTCGGACTCGGCAGGATGTCGGCTTTTAAATGCACTTCTTTTCAATCTCCTATAGAAAGCGTACTCGGTAAAAAATGACTACTTAAGTAGCATGCATTTTTCTCATTGATTTTCGATGGTCTTGCAAATTCAAAGATATTTTATAGAATCCATAAATAAAAATATGCTTTCTTTTAGTCAGTCAATAGAAAATCACGTCTGCTTTATATTTTATACTTAAGGAAGGGATACAATTAGGTTTTAAAAAAGTTTGCTCATTGCCGAATAATTTGGAGCCTGATCATTCGTTGCACTAGCGCATAGTAATTTCAGTCTGCAAGGTGCATGCGTTCCGTGCAAAGAGAATCACATATTTTTCTATGCCAGTAAAGAGATATCATACAGAGTCCATAAAATTTTGCAATGGATGCGGACCATGTTGTTCATTTCATGAGAAGCAGTGGTAAATGTCCGGGTACTATGCCATGTGAATTGACATTTCGCGGTCTTACAAAGTCTCATAACTAGAAACTTTTTAAAACCTAATTATATCCCTTCCTTAAGTATAAAATATAAAAAAGACGTGATTCTCTATTGATTGACTAAAATAAAGCATATTTTTATTTATGGATTCTATAAAATATATTTGAATTTCCAAGACCATCGAAAATCAATGGGAAAAATGCATGCTATTTAAGTAGTCATTTTTTACCGAGCACGCTTTCTACAGGAGATTGAAAAGAAGTGCATTTAAAAGCCGACATCCTGCCAAGTCCGAAATGTTATAAGGGTATGCCGCAAGATAGTCAGTATTACAACCGCGACCAAGTAATCCTTCCTAATCGAAAACGCATTTCAGAATTTCAGCCAACATTTCATGAGATAGGTCACTCACTGTAAGTGTCCAAGTAGTGTTTCTTGGACTATCGAAATTCTCTTCCACTAGCCTCTCAAAAGTCAGCAATCGCATGAAGGCAGCTGAAAACCATCATCTGGGCGACAAATAAGCTGAATGCGCACACAAGAGGGTATCTACACTACAGGCCATGCCTGATTCAGCAGGCCTTGCAGGCGTCCCATAAGGTGACCCCGTGACAACAAACATGGCCAAACCGGGCTCTCTCTCTGCTCCAAGAACCACCATGACATCTTGACGATGACTGGATTGACCGTCTCCTATAAGGAGCGGGAGTGAATTTGGGGTAGAGGCACTGCGTTCATTAGGTAGGCGACCTCAACCGATGGCTTGAGGTAACCTCTCGAGGTGTTGGTAACCAATACTGACTGTCTTACACACTGCCTGACACCCAGGACCGTAGAGGGTAAACTCGAATGGATGCCTCGCACAAGTAGCCCTTGGTGGCAGTCGAAACATCGGGGCGGATTCATTGGTACCTTTAAGAGCTGGCAAGCACTCGGAAGATAGTCCTGGGTAGGGCAATGACGTCGTTCATCTTCTGACAGTTTGGTAGAAACCAGACCCTGTAAGACGTTCAGTTGTGTCAGTTCAAGGCGTCGGTAGCTGACACCTGCGAGACAGGACAAGCGCATGAAGGAAAATTCATAGACGACAAACGGTGGAAGCAAGAGGGAAAGCGTGGCTTTTTGCTCGCTTAATCAACCGCTTCTCTTGACCCGTACGGTCGGCACAGTGCTCTCAGCATAGGTGATTCCAGTTAACTTAGTCACCAGTTAATTGAGATGGCCGTTTGTTTGAACGAACGCTGATAGTCAGAAACCGTTCTTACATATGCACCCAGTTCGGTCTGTTTAGTTTGGCAACCAGGTTAAAGCAAGAGAATCCTGGACAGATCAGAAGAGGGTCTACCGGATGCAAATTCGTTCAGCTGGTCCGCGTTGGCCATGCACCACTTAGTGTCCTGTCAGACAGTAAGCCGAGAAAGCGTTGGGATGTATAAAGCAGGGATGGATTATATGGCGGCGGTGGCAGCGGCGGCGATCGCCTAGCGCCGATCAATCATTGGTCGGTTGGGATGTGCAGTCATGCCACACATTCGCTATGCGACAAGATATCAAGGCACGATCTCACAATGGCCGGCAAAATAGGCCTACTGAATCGAATAAGAAACCGAAAGTCTAACGGGCGTAGCAAAATCTACAACCCCCCCCCCCTGGGAATTGTCTGTTTGAGTAAAAACAATCATTTAAATGCAAGCGACTTCTTACTGCCCAGTGAAAAGATTTTCATACCCGACCTACTTTTTCGCTACTGACTTGACACAAAAGGCCGGTAATCCTAGGGTCTTTTGAGCATTTCAGAATTGAGTACTTGAGTACTTGAGTGAGTTCGACGCTGTAAATCAGCGTATTCCTCATTATAATAAATCCGACGCGCTTAAATTTATCGCGATGCCAACTGACGAGACTACTCGGCTCCCCTCTCAGGACAGAGAGTAAGGCCGTAATGGCTCCTTCCCAGTGTTGCTACTGTAGCAGGCTCATACATGTGAGGCCCCAGTCCACCAATCGTAGCCGAGCACATATGGATCGGGGACCAGATCACATGTGGCATGCTTAGACGAACTGTCTAGGTTTGTCAGCCACGTCACACACGCACGCCTCTGGTCGTCTGAACCTTGCTTTGTCATTGGAACAGGGCAAGATGTGGTTATGTAGCCCCACCTGATGGAAGCAATACTGTTGGGGTTGGGGGTTAGGGCAACTATTTCTCTGGACTGAGCAGCTCTGTGGCGCTAAACCAAAGCCTTGCATACTCATACCGCTGATGCGGATGACTTTCATAACATTTTACTGAAATCATCTGTTCTCAAGTTTTGGTTCTACATTTCCACGTGAAATATTATGTTAGATGCATATATTACTGACAACATTTCAGTACCATATTTATTTAAAGTGAAATATTGAATGTACCGTTTACAATAGGGTTTTCAAAGGCATTGCCTATAACTCTTAAAATATACTGACCTATACTGACCTAACTCATAGTACAACCGCGCATTCCCAATAGCTTTTCTTTTGCATACAACTACTTCGCTTCATCGCCTGCGCGTTCCCTGGCCATATCTATAAAACCCCCCTATTACCACCAGTCTAATACTACAGGTGGCTGGGGTTTGTCTACTACAAGTGGGGCTACATAACCACATCTGACCTGGAACAATGTCAGTGTGGGATGCGAGAGTGAAGTATATGCTGTGAAAGTCTCAGTGTAAACAAATTCGTGCGCAGGCCACCAGTGCTGGGTTCTCCTTGTGTGGGGGACGCCATCACTTGTGGCGGTAGAACTGTCGTGCACGTCCAGTCATTAAGTCAGCCACTTGATCGGGCCAGTAGGTATTAGTAGCTCGATGTGACTCGAGTAACCGAGATCCACTGAATCCACGGTACTTAACGAACCTGATGGAATATCAGCCGAATTCTTGAAAAGGTCGCCTAAGCATAATGTCAAGTTGTTCGTTTGCAATACCATTTGGCCGAAATTAATGTGAACGTCAAAAGATGCCAAACTTCGATGGAAAAGCCTCCCAGGCGTCCCCTTTCTGTCCCGGTGACTACGTAGTGCTTAATAGTCAGGGAGGGGGTGGGAGAGTTGAACAGAACGATGGTTCTGATCACCTCGCGCAGTATCCGAGCTCCCAACTCGTTCGACTTTGCCCCCACGATTCTGTGATTATGCGTTAGCACTCAACCCCTTTTCACGATCCTCGACCTTTCTTACGCGTCTTCCGTGCATTCGTTGAAGTTCGACAAGGTTTTCTGAAAATTAGATTACGGTGAGGATGGTTTGCGCCCAGCATCCAGTCCTCTCTCGCTGCCTCCTTTCTTCTCACCCATGACGACTGGAAGCTGGATTTGCAAGTAATGCCCGGACCAACAGGTTGCCGAAACAACGAGTGCCACAACATGCGACAACAAACCAGACATAATTCGGACACCTGTCCGACAAGGATCCTGCGAGCATGCATATACAAACATACGCAGATATTTGTTTATGCTAAGGACCCCGGCCGACGCACTGGGGCGGTCGTGGATGCATAGGTCAGGCCCGGTCGATGTAGTAAGTCGGACAAAAGCGTCAAGTGCTCCAGGGTCGGGATGCAGAATGAGGGACTAGGCGCACCCAGACCACAGTTTTCCACCGTCAAGACACAGAAATAACTAAGACCGGACATCCCTGCTGACACGTGTCTGCAAAACGTGGACCAGAGGCGCCGAACTACAGAGAGTGACCAATCTCAAGAAATGTTGGCTGAAATTCTGAAATGCGTTTTCAGGTAGGAAGGATTATGTAAACGCGGTTGTAATACTAATTATCCTGCGGCATAATCCTACAATATTTCGGACTCGCCAGAATGTCAGCCCTTGAATACACTGCTGTGCAATCTCATGTACAAACTGTATTGTGTAAAAAATTACTATTTAATTAGTATGCATTTTTTACACTGATTTTCGGTAGTCTTGCAAATTCAAACATATCTTATAGACGCCATAGACAAAAAACTCTGCTTTCTCTCAGTCGTTTGATAGAGAATCACGTCTTCTGTATAATTTATACTCAAAGAGGGAGTACAATTAGATTTTGAAAAGTTTTCTATTTGCCGAATAATTTGGAGCCCGATCAGTCGCTGCATTAGCGCTTAGTGATTACAGTCATATGAAGTCCATAAAATTTTGCAATGGATGCGGACCACGTTGTGCATTTCATGAAGAGCAGTAGTAAACGGACAGGTACGATGCTGTATGAATGGACACTGCACAGTCTTAAAAGTCGCATAATTAGAAACTTTTTTAAAACCTAATTATACTCCCTCTTTGAGTATAAAATATAAAACGACTGAAAGAAGGCATATTTTTGTTCGTGGTTTCTATAAAATATATTTAAATTTGCAAGACTACCGAAAATCAGTGTGAAAACTACATGCTGATTAAGTAGTCCTTTTTTACGGGAGGTTGAAAAGCAGTGCATTCAAAGGCTGACATCCTGTCGAGTCAGAAATATTATAGGATTATGCCGCAGGATAATCAGTATTACAACCGCACCTAAGTAATCCTTCCTAATCGAAAAGGCATTTCAGAATTTCAGCCAACATTTCATGAGATCGGCCACTTACTGTAATTCCAGGAGTACAGTGAACCAGGAGGCGTACCGACCCACCTGTTAGGGATGATACAGCATCCGCCCAGAACTCCAGGCGGCTCCTGATTGGCTGAACGCCTCCATCCCCTCCCCCCAGACTATCCAAAAGTGGTCGAGGAAAAGTTTGGGCAAGAGGGCCATCAGTGTATGCCTATGCGACTTTCGTCAAACAAATTGGACTCACGGACTCAGTTAAGCTTGTCATCCCTGGAAACAGAATACACCAGAAAAAGAAAAGCTTCACAGTTCAAAACTTTGCCCCAAAATTCCCTGGTGATGATGTAGCAGTGACGGTTAAAATCATTTCCCAAGCGACTCACGTTCCGCTGTTTTCGCGACTGAAGTAGGAGACCCACTCGGGCCCACTGCGAGCCAGACGATTTGCTATCATCACGCGGAAGACCTCGAGGACGGAGGTATTGAGACCATGACGCACAAATGACCACAGATCAGGATTGTGATTCCCATTGGTTGTTTCCAAGGTCACCTTTAGAAAGGAATGAAAAAGAATCGCAGAATGAGAGAGGTAGGAAAAAAGTAACAAGATGAGGCAAGGAGAGAGGAAGGGAGAAGCCAGAGAAGGGAGCAGGGGGGGGACGTCAACTCACCAGGCCAGCACTGGTGGTGTAGAAGTCGTCAATCGAGGCTAGCGTTGACGGATAGGAGGAGAAGAGAGTGTCCCCGCCCGGAATGAGGGGCGAATCTGGGGGAGGAGGAGGAGGGAGAAGCACACTCAGATTGGCCATTCTAAAGGCTGACAAGTATTTAGGCCGATGTATTGGCGAACGCCGCCTTCACGTGGTATTTAATTACTTCGGAACTCTTTTTACTTTCGTCTTTTTTCCCAGCAGTCTGATTGGATAACTTCATGTCCAGATCAGTTCGCAGAGCCCACTGAAATGCGAGTCCAAAGTTCGAACACAGAAATGAGTTTCCGTCACAAACGACCTCGTCTAAGGACAGATCTCAGAGAACACGAGGTTCATTAGAGTTGGTAGGCACCGAAATACACGCTAAACTGAAAGAGCTTGCTCACATTAGGCTTAACTACAACTTTTCATAGGTAGCTGCCAGCCTCGGATCGAGCATTATTTTCATTGGTCGAGAAAAATTTTACACTTAACCAATGTGTAGTTAGGTTAGTTTCAATGCGTGTATAAAGTAAATTGTACTTCTCGTAAAGAACACAATATTTCCACTAGGTATATGCTATGAAATAAGGCATATTGAAATTAGCCAGTTTAATAAACAACTGATTGCGGTCAGAGACGAATCGGTATTTATGAGAATTTCAAAAAAACCCAGGTTTATCGGACGTTATGAAAGGAAACATTGTACAGTTTAAAAGCCCTAGAAACAAGTAAAAACATGAAATTAATTTTGAAAGAAGGAAATTTCTCGATATCAAACTACTCCCGCCTTTCGATAACGAAACCCCGAAAGATGTGATTTCCTAGAAAGGAAATTGTTTGTATCCTCTCGGGGAAGCAGTCAACATTAGCCGAAATCTGTGTGTGCGTCGATGCGTTGTTTTCGCAAAACAAGCTACGGATGGGCGGCAGAGGTCACGAACAGGCAACTAAATGTCAGGCCGAACTCAGCCAAACCATGATGGCTGAGGGGTGGGGGGAGGATGTTGGACATGCGAGTACGCTGATGTACAACAGTTTCGGGCTTGTTCTGCACTCATCCAGCCAATCACAGTCGTGGTCATCATTCGAGGCCAGGAATACAAGCATCGACATGCTCGCTACACAAATGGTCCACTGACAGGGTTTATCAGATGGGTTATAATACCCGGCATCCTCCGGATTTTTACTCATACAGGATTGGGTGCACAACGATCCACTAGTTCCCAGAAGAAAGCGAGCATATTTGTGCCTTTGGTGACAGATGGTGGTCAGGTAGAATGAGCATGAAATAGTGTTGTGTCAATCCACGAACACCTTTATCAGTAATCGGGGGAACAGAAGAATGTTTCGTCGAAATGTGCTATGAAAGTAGATGCGAGATAAGTCGAGATTATGTCCCATGCGGATCGGCCTAACAGGTTTTTCAGAGTAATTCTACATAGTCAAGTCCGGCAAACGTACGCTTTCGAGTATTCATCAGGGTAGAGTAGCAACAGTTAAACATCCAATAAAAGTCAGTGTGGGGAAGAGGGTTGAGGGGCGTTCAGAGCTCAGTGTTCAGATTGTGGTCCTGTCTGGGATTTAGGGAAGGCGTTAACCTTCACCTTGGGAAAAGAGAACTGAGAATGGCTCCCCTTTCTTGATGTCCTATTTAATCGAATGCCGGACGGAACAATTGGTAGTGTATTTCGCAGGAAAATATGGATTGGACAATGCACAGCTCTGTCCCGCTAAGCCAGAAAGGAAGCTTGATCCGGTGCCTTACAAGCTAGGAGAATATGCAATCCAAATGCGCCTGAGAATGAACTCGCCATCTTACAAAGCATTATGAAAAGTTTGTCAACAAATATGCAGAAAAACGCCCTCCAAAATCGGATGTGCCGACGGCTGAGAAGAAGGAATTCTTTCTCACACTGCCATTTCGAGGGGATCCGGCGAACGAACTCCTACATCGTCGCTTAAACGCAGCTATCGCGCGCACGTACCTACCCTCTAAGATAAGGTCGGTTTTCAGAAGCACTCAGTTCCTTTGCCTTGAAGGCAAGGATATAATGTCTTCAATGTGCATCTACGCCTTCACTGGCTCGTGTAGGGCAGGTTATATTGGTCAAACAACTAGGCGTGCATCTAAGCGGATGCGAGAACACCATCCCACCCGGCTGAATCGAGGTGTGGAAAAGTCAATCTCCAGCGCAGTTGTGGCTCACTTGGTTGAGAGCGGCTACCGGGTAGACGTCGACCAAGCAGTCCGAGTCATCTAGAAAGCGTTAGCGAATACAAAGACAGTTGGCAAACCCAGCCTTGTGCTCGCATAAAGCGTTTGTACAAGCACTAAGGCACGCCTGGACCAAGACAAACCCAGAATGCGTGTTCACATCAGCCACGTCGCGTTAAAACGCTGAAACAGGGACAGCTAGTCGCAAGACCCTTTTCCCCTCCCCCTCCTCAGGCCCCTGACCTCTGAACGCCCCTCAACCCTCTCACCCACACAGATTTTTAGTGGTTGTTTAAGTTTTGCTATTCTCTCCTCCCTTATTTAAGGCTACGGGTCTGATGGTGAATAATCGAAGGCGTACGTTTACCGGACTT